>BDUI01000269.1:101428-133615 GCA_002335545.1 Apodemus speciosus
AGCAGTGCAGGGTAATACTAGAACAGGGAAGTGGGGAGGGGTGAATGGGGGAACCGGGGGAGGGAAAAAGACATATGGGACATCTGGGGGGCGGGGAATCCAGAAAAAGGGAAGTGAAATGTAAATAAAGAATATATCCAATAAAAAAAAAAGAGAAAAAAAAAAGAAATGACAGGATGAAAGGCTAAAACATGAGTAAATATGCTCCTGCAGTTTTAAACATCTTGCTTATGTAATTCAGAATACAGCAATCTACGGAGTTTTCCACGCTGGTCCTGATGCCTACTCTAATGATGGTTCCCTGCTAGGCTTTCTAACCAAGCCATAGATAACATAAATTTGATCTTCTAACTACACAAAAGTATCTTCTAAAATTCTAACAATTTTCTCTTTGTCCTTTTAGATAGCAAAGAGTTGTTTTATTTATTTACCTTTTTAAAGTTTGATCTAAAGTCTACTATAATGATTTTAATGATTTATACTTTTTACTAAGTTAAAAGACTCTTACTGCAATATAGGTATATAAACAGAAGTCAGCTTTGGGGGTGGGGGAGATATACTTAACACCTATCTAACAGGGACCTTTCCAAGCAATCATTTAAAAATATTTTCTCTAGTTCATTTTTTCAGCACTTTCTCATTCAAATGTCACTTTGACCTCAAAGGGAAAGACTGTCTAATTTAGTAGGGAAACTTCTTAGCACTACACAGGAAAGTTATCAAAATGAGAATGTTCAGACTTCTTGTATGGCACTTGTTTAAATCCTATGCCCACTGTACAACCTGTGGTGTTTATGGTACCAAGTACTGCAGATTTCACTACCTGAGATAGTGTAAGTCAGTCAACACCACTAGCAGATTGTAGAATGTAAGGTACAGAGGGCACTGTGAACTTGTGTGCTCACCTTTTACACTTCTCCCATAACTCCTCACAAACGTCAGATATACTAAATACATTTGAAACATGGAACAAGGGTACCAGAGAACTTCCTAGGATTAGAAGTGCTAACTGTGGTGGCTCAGGCGTGTGTGCCAGCACTCAGTAAGCAGAAGCAAGAGGATTTGAGTCAGAAAGCAGGTTTATATAGTGAGTCCTAGGCCCAGTGGATTCGGGAACAGGGGGGCAGGTACTGAGTCTTTAACTCTTCATGAAAAATATTTCATTTGGGCACCTGCTTCCTGTTCCCAGCAGACTGTCTGTGCACACAACACGCAACACACAACACACAACACACAACACACCACTGCTCCGAAGATGACATCAAGAAGACATGTATTAATCATATTTGGGTTCCTAACTAGTTCAAGGATCTTAAACATTTTATCTTTAATATTTAATTTTTCCTAGGATTTAAATAAATCATAAATACAACTTATACTGATTGATTTTTACTGTTAACTTGACATAACTGGATTCTCCAGGGAAGAGGAATTGTCTATCAGATTTTGCGTGGGCACATCCAGCCCACCGTGGGGGGCATTATCCCAGTCAGGTGGGACCGAACTGCATAAGAAAACAAGATGAGCAAGCCAGAGGGTCAAGCTAGCAAGTGGTCTCAGTTCAGTTCCTGCCAAAAACAGGACTTAAATATACTACAGAACCAATGCTAAAGTTAACGGCCAACATAGATAACAGGCATCTGTGCCACCCCCTACAAAAGCACCGAGCAGTCAGACAATTTCAAGCTGCGTTCTTCTAAAATTTTAACTGCATTCCCTATATGAGTCTAGAATTGTAGGGGGACGATCTAACATTATAATTTGATTCTGGGACATAAATCACTAAAACGAAAAATTAAGCCTATTTAATTAGCTTATAAATCCCATCTAATTGTTATCCAGAAGTAATAGAATAGCGCTTGATATGTAGCACAGTTGTAGAGCTAGTTATGCTCAAGGCTCCAGGTCTGATCCCAGCACCAAAAATAAATAAATAAATAAATAAATAAATAAATAAATAAGTAAATAAATAAATGTAAATCCAGTAAGATTATCTGGTAATGAAATATCTGAATAAAAGTTATCATTAATAAAAGCACAAATTAAAATAATATTTTCCAAACCTGGAATTCAAATAAATGGTCATAAATTACATAACCCAATCCTAATGAGACTGTCAATCTAACTTCTCCCTAGAAATATTAATTGAAGCACCAACTGAATAAAACATACCAGAAAACTACAAGTCATCTCCCTCTACAACCTTAAGTAAGTTCTTCCAAAGAAATAGCCATCAATATAAAGATGAATAAAAGTTAGAAAAAATCCCTCAGACTAATAAGAATAATGTTTTTTAGACATAATTTATGTTGTCCAGGTCAACCCTGGACTCTGGCTTCAGCAATCTTCCTGCATTAGCCTCGCAATTAAGTACCTATTCTTACTATACCCAATCAAATTTGGGTTTATACTCTTTGCAGTTTATCAAGCATCAGTGTAAGAATTTATGTTCAGTATTAATGACCCTTATCAACATCATCATTATATAAATAATGAACCAGAATGGTATTTACAGGATCACGGTACTACGGGCAAAGTTGGCATAGCAATCATATTAACCACACCTTCAAGGGGGAATTAGTTCCAGTTTGCAGCTTAGAACCATCTCCTCAGAGCACATTTAGGTTTTGGTTATGTTTGTTTTTTTCTTCTTCTGCTTACTAACACTATTATTTTTTTTAATTGGCTTCTGAGAATAGTTTCAGTCCTGCTTTCGGCAAATTTAGTTATACTAATGCACTGATTTGTGATTGGCAGTAAGTTATGACTGAATTCAAGTTTCTGGGGAAGGGTATAGCTCAGTGGTAGAACAGGTACCTACCATGCTGAAGGTTATAAATTCAATCCCCACTTACAAAACTAACTACATAAAAGTGGCAAATGGGAGAGGCTGGAGAGATAACTGAGTGCTTAAGTGGCTTGCTGTTCTTGCAGAGGATCTGATATGTGTTCTAGATCAAGTTCCTCAGAACTGCCTGCAGCTCCAGCCCAACAGTCCAGAGCCTTCCCTGCCTCTGTGGACACTCGAATGCACACATGCAACGAAAAATCAAACAGGTCATCTTCTAAAAAGTGAAAAATAAAATCAAGTTAGGCACGGAAGTAATATTATCCTCTTTGGCTGAAGACTATTATTGCAATGATCTTGATTAAGAGCTTTGTTTGGTCAGCAGAGATAGCTAAGCAAGTAAAGGGACTTGCTCCTTAGCCTGAAAACCTGAATCCTCAGTGGCCACATGATGGGTGACAAGAACAGACTCCTGAAAGTTCTCCTTTAACCTTCACCACATGGGACTCCCATCAATGGGGAAAAGAAAGAGCTCATTTGCCTCCATCTTTAAAAGGAGCAAATATTGCTTTAAAATAATAAATACATTCAAAATAAGTTTTTTTAATTCAAATTTGCTTTCTTTTTCTAGTTAGATGTTTTCTTAATTTACATTTCAAATGTTATCCCCTTTCCTGGTTTCCCCTCCAAAAACACCTTATCCCATACTCCCCTCCCCCTACTCATCAACCCACCCACTCCCTCTTCCCTGTCCTGGCATTCCCATATACTGGGGCATCCAGCCTTCTCAGGACCAAGGGCCTCTCCTCCCTTTGATGACCAACAAGACCATCCTCTGCTTGAGCTTCTGCTTGAGCTTTGCTGGGCTAATATCCACTTATCAGTGAGTGCATACCATGTGTGTTCTTTTGTGATTGGGTTACCTCACTCAGGATATTTGCTAGTTCCATCCATTTGCCTAAGAATCTCATGAATTCATTGTTTTTAATAGCTGAGTAGTATTCCACTGTATAAATATACTACATTTTCTGTATCCACTCCTCTGTTGAGGGACATCTGGGTTCTTTCCAGCTTCTGGTTATTATAAATAAGGCTGATGTGAACATAGTAGAGCATGTGTCTTTATTACATGTTGGAGAATCTTCTGGGTATATATATGCCCAGGAGTGGTATAGCTGGGTCCTCCAGTAGTACAATGTCTAATTTTCTGAGAAAATGCCAAACTGATTTCCAGAGTGGTTTGTACCAGCATGTGCCAGGATAGCTAAAACTATTCTCAACAATAAAAGAACTTCTGGAAGAATCAGCATCCCAGACCTCAAGCTGTGCTATAGAGCAATAGTGATAAAAACTACATACATGGTATTGGTACAGTGACAGGCAAGTAGATCAATGGAATAGAACTGAAGACCCAGAAATGAACCCACACATCCATGGTCACTTAATCTTTGACAAAGTTGCTAAAAGCATCCAGTGGAAAAAAAGATAGCCTTGTCAACAAATGGTGATGGTTCAACTGGCGGCTAACATGCAGAAGAATGCAAATCGATCCATACTTATCTCCTTGTACAAAGTTCAAGTCCAAGTGGATCAAGGACCTCCACATAAAACTAGATACACTGAAACTAATAGAAAAGAAAGTGGGGAAGAGCCTTGAGCACATGGACACGGGAAAATTTCTGAAGAGAACACCAATAGCTTATGCTCTCAGATCAAGAATTGACAAATGGGACCTCATAAAATTACAAAGTTTCTGTAAGGCAAAGGACACTGTCAACAGGACAAAACAGCAACCAACAAATTGGGAAAAGATCTTTACCAACCCTACATCTGACAGAGGGCTAATATCCAATATATACAAAGAACTCAAGAAGTTAGACCCCAGAGAACCAAATAACCCTATTAAAAAAATGGGGTACAGAGCTAAACAAAGAATTTTCACCTGAGGAATATTGAATGGCTGAGAAGCATCTAAAGAAATGTTCAACATCTTTAGTTATGAGGGAAATGCAAATCAAAATAACCCTGAGTTTCCACCTCACACCAGTCAGAATGGCTAAGTTCAAAACCTCAGGTGACAGCATGTGCTGGCGAGGATGTGGAGAAAGAGGAACACTTGGATTTGCTTTTTATGGGCTTCTTCCTCTGTGGATTTTTGACTTATTTCTTTATTCAAAAGACACAGGTACTCACATTATCTGAAAAAATATAGTTTCCGTCTACCAGTATTGTTTTCAACATTGTCAGAAGGGAGTGGGCTTCAAGCAGTTCAAGACGAAACAAATAAGTATGTAAAATGTCATCACCAGCAGAAAGCTGTGTGCTAGCAGAGATGCTCTTAAAGGAGAGTAGAGATGTGTGTGCAGAAAGCTGTATGCTAGCAGAGGTACTCTTAAAGCATAGTAGAGATGTGTGTGCAGAAAGCTGTATGCTAGCAGAGATACTCTTAAGGATAGTAGAGATGTGTGTGCAGAAAGCTGTGTGCTAGCAGAGATACTCTTAAGGATAGTAGAGATGTGTGTACCTTAGTTACTTGTCAAATTGACACAAGCTTCAGTCATCTGGGAACAGGAAATCTCAACTGAGAAAATGACTCCATAAACTGGCCTGTAGGTAAGTCTATGGGACTCTTTTTTTTTTTTGATTAGTGACTGACATAGGAAGGCTGAGCCCACTGTGGGTGGTGCTACCCCTATGCAAGTGGTCTTGTATTGTTTAAGAAAGCAAACTGAACCAGCTCTAGTGAAGCCTGTAAGCAGCAGTCCTGTGGTCTCTGCTGCAGTTCATGCCTCCAGGTCCCTGCTCTGCTTCAGTTCCTAACGTGGCATCTCTTGATGATGGATTGTGACGAGGACGTATAAGTCAAATAAACTCTTCCCCTACTAAGATGGTTTTGGTCTTTTGTTTGTTTCTTTGTTTTCTCACAGCAACAGAAGTTAATCCAGAAAAGAACAGGTAGAAAAAGAAAAACAAATATCCAAAGACTTGACTCATTCAAGAAGAGGACCTTCACTGCCATTTTCCAGATCTACCAGTGAAGATTCCTTAGTTATTCTTAAGCACTTTAAGGATTTCTGAGTAGAACTTATCCTTTTCCTTATTCATTCTGTTAAATCAGTTTTTGTCTTGCAATTTATATCCACAAGGCTTTAGGTAAGCATCCAGGAATACACAGATAATCAAGGCAAATTGTACCACTTCCTATTATATCATCAGGGAGAACTGAGCAAGAATGGGCTGATACCTATCGGACATTTGGAAGAACTAGTTTTCCCTGGTAAGCTAAAAGCAGAGACACTGGAGCAAGGTAGGAAGGTAGATTAGTCTCATTGTATTTTGACTAGATTTGTATATGATTTGTATGATTAAGGTGAAGACTTGATTTTATTAGTTTATGCATTTGTGAGATACTGAGTGTTTTCTTTTGGTATTTCTAGGCCATGCGGCTTGTCTCTAAATGTCTTCACTGAGTTATAAATCAGATCGAATTAAGACTATAAATAGACCTAACCTGCCCTCCACGAACCTCTTCAAGCAAGGCAGTGATGGATAAAACTTTAGAGCACTGAGAATTCAGAGCAGAGAATGCAAAAATTAAGAAAAAGTGGTAATTTAGGAGTATGCTTAAGGAGTTTAATTTAATGGCAATATTCCCTCCAACATTTTACAACAAAATCCAAGATCTTGGAGCCATTTTTGTCCTCAACATTCACACTGTGTCAGTGTCTTCTAACTGAATTATGTATGACACAGCAGCTAACTCATTAGAGCCAGACTTTCCATGAGTGTATGTGGATATTAGCTTTATGCTGTGAATTCAGACAAACTGCTGTTTCCTACCATTACCTGCAGCAAGAATTTAGTCACACGCAGTCAACAATTTTCAATGGTAGAGTGTGAGACATAGAGGTGTAAGGGTCTGAGAATCACTGAAGGAAGACCCCAGACTCAAATAGCTTATAAAGACAAAGAGTGTTTATTCTGCAGGAACAACCAGTATGTGAGGGTCAACCATTCATGAAAATGGCAGCTATGGTGGAGCTCACAGGCCCTTTTTTAKGCTGGGCTGGGAGAATGTTCTAGAAGGATTAGGTACTCTCTAATGAGATTTTAGAGGCCAAAGTGGTGATCTTAGTACAGTCTTGATTGGCTACTGTGTTAGTTCTTCTATATTTAGAGTGGGTAAGGTAATCTAAAATCTCATTGTTGAGTGCTGGGAAGGTCACAGGGTCAGCTTCTGACAAGCTTGTACCAGGCAGTCAGGGTCTGCATTCCTACGTGGAGAACAGTTAACCACAGGATAAGATAAGGCTGTCCTGCACGGTGGCCCATCCAGAGATAAGACATTTTCCCATTCTTGTGGTTATCTTCAGGCTGTTCTTTGGGAGGGGGTTTTATGACCTTGTTTCTGGAGTTTACAGTCTGCTCCTGGAGTTGGTGAGTTATGGCCTAGCTCCTCCGACTGGCGGCTTTCTTTTTGAAATCAGTCCTGGTACTAAAACGGAGACAAATGGGGTTTATGTTGTCCTTTTAGAGGTACAATGTAGGAAGATAATTAAAAGCTTACCCTTAAATTTCTTACTTCCCTTCTTAGCACCATTCTGCCAATGCTGAGACAGGCCAGTATACCTAGAACACTTGGCCTTACTTGAGACTCACGGGATGGGAAGAATGGAAGGAAAGACAATTACCAAAGCACACTTTGTTAAGAAGTGCAACCTAACCTTACATGCTAATTTAAAAGTGATATGGAGGAAAGGTACTTAGAGGAGGGAGCGATAAGCTCTAGGGTATGAGGGTCGTAAGGGAGTGATGGTGACAGTCTTTAGAATGGACCAAATTCTCAAAATTATCATAGAACAAGAGTAATTATTTAAAAAGTAAGGGGCACACATTTCATATGCCAACTTCTAATTGGTATATAACCACTTAAGACATGTGATGAGAAATAAAATGAAGCTTCGGAGTCAAACATGGGATTCAACTCTACATCCTGTGTCACCAGTATTAGCTAATGGTATTTTATCTACCAGCATTCAAGCTGTTCTCAATACGTCTTTACCTTCCAGCACTAGTCACATGTCCAATTAATTGCTAAATCCTAATAATTTCACTGCAAGCTGTGTCCCTTCTTCTATGTCCTTATACCACTGCCTGAGTTCTGATGACCTGTCATCACACACTGCTCCCTGGGGAAATGTCGTGGCCTTGCACGCACACAGAACTGCCAAGGTCAGAGCTCTAGAATATACACAGGACTGCTATGCTCACCAATCTGTGAGTTCAGTCTGCAAACTCCCACCCCCAAGATATGGCTGCCAGCGATAAACGCTGGTACTCTATCCTCCAGTTCCTAACTACTGCCACACCCAATCTCATCATTCTCATATTGCAAACCTGCATTATTCTTTTATAATTTTGACCTTTTATGTATGTTCCTCTGATATTAGAAGTCTTTAACCACCTAGCAGTCTCATATTACTCTTAAGAGCCAGTGTATAGTGGTCTCAAAAGTGACATCTTTCTGACTGTGAACAGGGTGTGACCCCTCCTTCTCTTTGTGCAGCCACAGAGCCTTCCCACACCATAGCACTGTCATTTAAGAATCTTGTGTTGATGCATTTCAGCTACTGAAGTGAGATTATTGAGAGCAAGACTATTTTTATTTCACTATCATAGCAATAGCCATGAAAACTAATCCATCTAATTTTGACGTGGAGAGATTCCATTTAATCTGCTTAATACAACTAGTTTTATGCTGTTAAAAGAGAAAAGTCAGCTTTATTTTTTTTAAAAAAAACAGTTTTGATGGTGAGGTCAGCTTACTCTTTATGGAGTTATGTCATTTTCAAGAGAAAAGAATGTCTTTAGTACAACTTCATATTAGTGCAGACTATGTTCAGGCACACGCCTTTCTCCCAGATTATAGAGTTTTGGTTTAAATACGGTGTGGTAATATCCGAAGGTTAAACAAGAGGCTGATTTTACAGTACAGCTTGTCCATGCATTGCTGCCATAGTTTAACATTGTCACTCCTGTGCTTTAAAAGTACAAAGTCCACCACAGGGCTAGTGTTTGAGCACATGGCCCCCGGCTGGTGGCTCTCTTTGCTGGAGGATGTAGGACACTGGGCAAAGGCTTTGAAGCTTCACAGCTTGATTCTACTTCCTAGTTCCGCTCTGCTGCCCGACTGCATAGATGGTTGCATGCTCCTGTCGTCATGCCGTGCTTACCTCTCCATGATGGGCTCTGTCTCTCTGGAACAGAGCTAAGA
Source organism: Apodemus speciosus (assembly GCA_002335545.1). Taxonomy (NCBI): domain Eukaryota; kingdom Metazoa; phylum Chordata; class Mammalia; order Rodentia; family Muridae; genus Apodemus; species Apodemus speciosus. The sequence continues at coordinate 110,491 of BDUI01000269.1, forward strand.
TAAGCCTCTTTTCCCTTGAGATGTTTTGGTTATGGGCTCTGTCTCTCTGGAACAGAGCTAAGATAAACCTCTTTTCTCTTGAGATGCTTTGGTCATAACAACAGAAGAGAAAGTAAGACACCCACAGAGCATAAAACCTATGGCTTAGTGACCTACAGTTTTTCCAGAAAACATCTGCCTTCAAGATGTGACTCACTCATTGCCTGCTGCCTAATTCCACACTCTGAACACGTGTACATCATTGTACATGCTTCCATGAAAGTTATGTGGTATATATCCTGGGACCCTCCTCTGTCACTTAACTAAGCACCTTAAAAATAATCTTTGCAGAGTAAACTGAATTTTCATTAGGATAGGGAAGGACTTCACAAGTCATTTAGTCCCACAGTCACCTGGTATTTGAGTCTTCTCTGTAATGTCTCTTGCCAATATTTGTGTAATTTTTTTATCAGACTACAAATGGTAATAATAAAGTCTTTTTTAACAAATCATCCCACTTTAAAAATAGCACAATTATTAGGAAGTTTATTAAGGTTCTTACTATTATATATATCTAACGTAAACACAAAATAGCTTCTTGCATTACTTAAAGAGGTTTATCTTCATTACCCAATTTAAATTTGCCTGTGAACTTTTATATTTATCATAAAATTTCTGTAAAACCACAATTAATAATTTAAAATTCATAAAAAATTATAAAGAAGTCCATCTTCTACTCAGTGTTGACTCATCTTGCTCAAACTTACGCTACTCAAGTTGAACTAGATATTTTTTGCAGAGACAGAAGGCAGCTGTGTTTGAGACAGAGCATGCTCAAAGGTGTCCTCTGCTGTGGTGTGTGTATGTATGGGGCGCTGGAGGGGAGAGAGACACACTGCAAGGCTGAATCGTAGGTCTATCTAAAATACAGCACAGTTCCTTAATTCAAACAATATAATTTTATCTCACATAGGGTAGGATCCACTATGTTGGACTTTGACAAGATTAATTAATTTACACAGCTATGCCTTCCTAAGAGATTTCTCAAGGACATTTATGACTACATAAGTTTTACTTTGTGTATTGACTTTAGAATATGAATACCAAGAATAAGATATGGCCTTCAACTCACAGCAATCCTCATCCCCTAACCTTCTGAGTGTTGATATTACAAGTGTGAGCCATGATGTCTGGCTTTGTTCTGGATTTAAAAATGCTGACTATTCAAACCCACTGCCCTGAAATATCTTCTGAAGCATGTTTATTAACATCTTTGTTTGAAAGAACACATACACAGCACTAAGTTATGAAAGAACATGCATCAACCATGCACAAGGGACTAATTGGATTTTCCTTGTTTGTGTTTGGGAGAAGGGGCATGCAATGTAAAAGGACAGTCTGAGGAAATTGGTTCCCATCTACCATGTGACTATCCCAGAGATCAATCTGCAGTCCTCAAGATTGGTAGCAAGCATCTTTCTACCCCCTCCCAAATGATCTCCTCCTCCGTCCTTTACAGAAATCCTATTGATTGCACCCTTCGTCTTCTCCCCCATAGAGTGAGGACAACACACCCATGGAATTGGATTACATGTGGTTGTCTTATAATTTAATGTCTCCCACTTAAATGTGATTTTTTTATATAAATAATTCCCAATTATCTAATCTAAAGCCTACTGCCCCCTAAGTCCTCAGTATGTATCTGTCTCCAAAGAACTGACACTCCTTAACGTTCACTTATTTTTCTTACTTTTATTATGTCTTATCCCTCTTTCATGAGAATTATCTAATGGCCTTGCACCTATTACTAAATTCTCCAGATGTGCAATACCAACAGCTCAAGGTCTATGTTCAATAAAGTATTTTATAAGTTAACAGTAATGATAGTAACATGTTCAAAGAAAGAATGTCTTAATATCATGAAGGGGGTCCTAGGAAAGGTAGAACATGTGGTTGGTTAAGAAACAGAGGGAATGGAAATTAAGTTCAACGACGAATGCTGAGCACTGTGATGTCCAAAGAAGAGCCCCACTGAGTCACTACAGGACAATCATCTAGGTGACCCAATGTGTACCCTAGAATGGAACTATCCCTGCCCTTTGGACAGTCTTTCCTTCCTGTTTACCCCACTCCACATCATCAACCTCAGAGTCATCCAGCAAGATTCTGATCATCATTTAATGTTTCATATAGAAACAGCAACAGGGAGACAACACTAATTAAGCATCCGGGTATCTGCTTGCTTTGACAGTCATCGTGGTTTTTAAAATGTCAAACATTTGTAATAAGAAGCCCGTGTTTCCTGTGAATTTCATAACTGAGAAAATTATGTTAAGACCTATGTTCTCTCTCAATTCTGGAAATTCTACCAGTTGGATTTTAGGGCAAACCTCCCCTGCTATGCTTGCTCCACCTCAGGGTAGACATCAGCAGGCCTTGCTCTTGTTTTAATACTTAACCTGCCATAACCAACATGAGCAGCTTCGCAGGTTTGGAGGCCTGGAATGACTGCTGTAATTTATAGACCTGAAATTCTTCTCTCAAATTGGATTACAAACTAGATGGCCTGCTTCTATCTAGATCTTTACAGAAATGTGAAATCTAGAGATTTATAATATAGACTGAAAAAATACTACAAATTACTCTATCTATGTGAATATATTAGATCTGTTTCATTAATCTAAATCTAAGACTAGGAATTCTGTAAAACCAAATAAGTAAATATATAAAGCCAGAAGAGGTTTAGGCAGCAAGGAAATACAGGGAAGTAAGTAATTCAACACACAGTTCCAAAAGGCAAGCACTGTGGCATGCTTATGTGTGCGAAGACCAAAGCCCATTTCAGAATACTGTGTTTCTAGACACTTTCCCAGGACTCAGTCTCACTAATTAGAGAATAAGGTGACAAGAGCTGAGGGAGAAGCTGCTCCTTGCAGCACACACAAATGTCGCTCTACGCACCCTCTGCAAACTTAAGGAAACCTTGTCTTTTTGGAGCAGAGAAGCTCAGGAGTCATTATGAAACCTAAGAGGGTAACTCAGAACAGTAGTACTGGAATTTCGGGCAAGCGGAGGCCGCGCCCACATGCAGCTTCTGCCTGACTTACACTTGTCACGTGCCTGTGAGATAAGCTTTGCATCTAAGACAGCACAGAACGGTGCTGATACATAAAATTATCCATTCTATTCTTTCAATGTACTATGTCTTAAGTGTACCCAGAAATAGATACTTTTTAATTATAGAAAAGGAAATACTCATCATGTTATTTACAGAATAAAGATCCCATTATAAAATCATGAGTGAATCACTGCTCAATTAATCCTTTAGAGAGGGTTCGCCCTTCTTGCCACTGGTCCATACCTATCTGGGTTTCTGTGAGGGTTTGGTGTTCCTGTAGGTAATATAGCTGGGCACTGGGGCTGGTTTACATCAAGCTGGTCCATGTTTCCCATTCCCTTTTCTGTGTAAAGATTTTTCTAAAAGATTTTTCAGGTCTATAAATTACTTAATCAACTTTGTGTGTTTATTATTAGTTATGCTTGAAACTTGAACAAACAGGATCTTAATAAATGTGCTTTCGAGTATGCCTGCCAATACCTACCATATCCTGATGGACATCCACTTACAATCGTCACCTTGTTAATGGAGTTGGTAACTGGAAAGTGTAGAAGGTCCACACACAGTGTCAGCTGGTGGGGTGCAGGTTTAAGTCCCCACTTAGTGGCCTAAGTAACTAAGGCACATTTCACCACTACCCCAGTTCTGGTTTCTTAGATACAGGGTAATTAAAGCAACAATAATACCACAAAGATACATGATTTGACCTTATAAACCTTAAATCGTTAACTGATTTTGAAATAAATTTTTCTCAATTACACAAGATTAGCTGCAAACTGTATAGTTATTAAAGAAGCTTTCAGGTAGATATATGTCTACTGTTGTTGAAAACTGTTTCTTAAAGATAGTATGTACCTAGATTAATTTGCATATTTCAAAAACTGTAAGTGCAGAATACTAACATCAACTACAATTAATACCAGGAATCCACAAAGCAGTTAGGTTTGGAAAACTCTTAATGAAATACAAGCATGTGTCCTTGACTAATGCCATGGTCAACTAATTCTGTATTGTTAAAAGAAAGACAAAAGCACAGTGCCTGTGACACTGTCTCTAGGTCTGTCATCTAGGTAGCCACTGGCTCACTAAGATGAACATCCAAGAATACAACATGAGTCAAGTTTGACTGAACTGCACAGGCAAAACCTCTAATTACAGTCTTCCATTACAGCACACAAAATGGCAGATCTGCTAAACTCAGGGTGCTAATGCTGGGGTTTCAAGGACAGGAACACTGACACAAAAGAAGTCTCCAGTGCATACAGCTGGTTTTGTTTTACACTTTTATGTTTTAGGGCATAGTTTGGGGGAAGGAGACACAATGCTGCTTTACAAAAGACATAGTAGTCCCTTGTTTGAGCTACCAACCTCTAAGCCACAAGGAAAAATGTCAGTCATCCATTTGTTAAAACTAAAATTTCCATCTGCAGCTTACAATATGCAACACACATTTTAAGTAGCTGTGGACAAAAGAAATAACAATGACAAAGGAAGCCCTGGAAAAGCAAGCATCTTCCTGGGCTCACCCCTCCCTTATGGCTGAGCCGTCTGTCACCACAGCCCTGTCACATTGTCTCCACAGGCTCTGAACACTACATCAGCACTGCACTTAAAACATGTGGGCCAGCATTAACCTTAATTTGAGTATAATCTAGAAATGCCGCTGACGGAGTCATTTCTCAAATAAGAACAAACATTGGATACACTGTGGCCACGGTGGATTTCAGCAAGAACACTGGTGTAATTCACTGTAGAAGCCATTACGAGATGACTGTCTATCTGCAACATTCAAGGATCACAGTACACATTCCCGGCAGGAAATACTCTTAAGCATTACAGGATAATTCCAACATGTAATTGTACAGACTGTCTAAAATTAATAAAAGGCAAGTGTGCAAGCTTTGGGGATGGGGGGTTCTTACCAAAGAACTTAGTGCTTCCTTTCCTTGACCACAGAGATATATGCTCACACTAAATGCCGTACAAACCGGATATGCAATGCCAGGTTTCTTACCTTAGAAAAGCTGATTTATTCCTTGTGATTACAAGTCACAAATGGCTGGAGAACAACTCCCTTCATTTGTTCTTCCAATGAGCAGAATGAAATCCCAATAGCCTAGTGCACTGCAGATAATCTCACACTACACGGGCTCCCCGGCTAACCCTATGTTCCCAGCCCAGCAAGGATAATCACATTCCGGCAGCGGGGAGTGAACAGATGGTGGATTCCATGGTAACCAGCCCTCCTAAAGCGATTGGTAGAAGTGTGTGACTCAGGCTTCCTGGGTAACAATCACAGTCTTTGTGTTCCCACCCTGCAAAGCCAAAGAAGAAGCCAGCACAGTTACTCAGAGGGCTTGCTCAGCAGGTGTTTGGCTATGTAAACCAGGCAGTGCAGACCTATTAAACGGTTTCTACAAATTGACCCTCCCAGGACAAAGTCCTAATGTTTCAGAGAGCCATGCTGACTCAGGATGAAAGGTCACAGAAGCGTAACTGCACAAACAGAAAACTTGAATGTTCACTTGCAAAGTCAAGATAACATGTTGGAGAAAAGTAAGTTGCATCAGCAGGTCATTTCCTGATCTATAATCACCCTCAGAACCGAAAACTGGTTTTGTATTTTTAGGGATTTTTAAAAACAAATATATTTAAATATATTGAACATCTTATTTTGGAAATAAAGTCAAGTTTTAAACAGCAATTGTTTTAGAAAAAACTGTGATTTATTCTTTTATTTTTGTTTTTTGTTCTTTGTTGAATGGGAGGAGGGGCAATGAGTCTTAGGCACTCATGAGAAGCTTGCGATGTCTTGCTTTGCACTCACTGACTTAAATTCGTTCCTGCAAGCATGAAGATTACATGCTGACTCAGCAGGGAAACTGCCCATTTCTCAGTGGTCTCCACTAACAAGTCATAGAGTAAGATTGTAGTGGTTGAAAAACAAATCAATCCTATGACACAGAAGACATACATTGGGATAATTCATCCCTTGGGCACTAAAAATAGTGGAAGAATGTAAATTTTTAAAAGGACAAGATAAAAATTAAAATAAACATAAAAAGAAAACAAAGCAGGGAGACTGAATACAGCACTGCAGGCTCGCCTGCCCTCCCGTTATCAGCACTCTATACCAAACCTTCCAGAGCTCTCTTCTCGGCATGAAAAAGAAATATAATCAACTATTAAAAGGACAAATATAAGTATCCCCTGTAGCTGGGATAAATTTATCCCTATAAAAATAATCAAAAGAACCAAGCAGGATGGTGCTTTAAAGTGTCAGTGTTTAGTTTTAGAGAAAAAAAAACCCCACAAGTATTAATGCCTTTTGAAAAGCAAAACCTATCCGAATTTCATTTCAGCAACAATGACTACAAAAAGAGAAGAAAACTAAAGATAATATTGTAAAGAAATGTAGATGAACTATTTGGGCAAAAACAGCATAAACTCTTACTACAAGCAAATGTTAAAATGAATGCAAGGTACAGACAGACAGATCTCCAAATGAATGCGAGGTACAAGACAGACAGATCTCCGACTTCATGCACAGTCTGATGTGTTTCATCTTATGTCCCCATTGCCTGTTCTTATATCTTCTTCCTTATTTAACTCTTTTAAAAAGATGGAAATAGTAAAGAAAATTTTATGTGAGAGAAGTAATAGTATAATGGTTAAAAACATTGACCATTACAAGCCTCTAAAATTCACAATAAATTAATATACTCTCGATTCCCAAAGCTCTTACTTTAAGACCTGAGAATTCCATACTCTTAAAATCTCTCATCTAGTGACTCTTCTACATGGTTAATTACTGGCTGGGTTTGTGTGTTAACTTGACACAGGCTGGAGTTATCACAGAAAAAGGAGCTTCAGTTGGGGAAGTGCCCCCATGAGATCCAGCTGAGGGGCATTTTCTCAATTAGTGCTCAAGGGGGGAGGGCCCCTTGTAGTGCCATCCCTGCACTGGTATTCTTGGGTTCTATAAGAGAGCAGGCTGAACAAGCCAGGGAAAGCAAGCCAGTAAGAAGCATCCCTCCATGGCCTCTGCATCAGCTCCTGCTTCCTGACCTGCTTGAGTTCCAGTCCTGACTTCCTTTGGTGATGAACAGCTGTGTGGAAGAGTAAGCTGAATAAACCCTTTCCTCCCCGACTTGGTTCTTGGTCATGATGTTTGTGCAGGAATAGAAACCCTGACTTAAGACAGTTAATAAACAACTCACATACAGCACTTCAAAACTCCCAGAGTTCTCTAAAACCTTCTGTGATATGGCTACTCCAGCCCTTTGCACTGAGGCTAACCTCCTAGGAACTCTTTTGGTTACTTTTCTCATTGTTATAACAAAGTACCTGATAAAAGCAACTTAAAAGAGGAAGGCTTTATTTTATAACCCAGTTAGAGAACACAGTCAATCCTGATGCAAAGGAGGTGCTGGAGCAGTAATGAGAGGCAGCTTCCATGCTGCATCTGGACTCAGGAGGCAAACAAGACTTCTTGCTCAGCAGGCTGTCACCTCTTTGCTCAGTTTGGAAACATCCCTATGCAATGATGCCACAAACTTTGGGACAATTCTTCAACCTCAACCAACGCAGTCCAGAAACTGCCTCCCAGATGKACCTAGATGTTTATTTCCTGGATGCTTCCTGACTCTGCCACACTACAATCAATCTTAATCAACACAGAAAACTATACTTGTCTATCTGTCACTGACACCTCACATCCAACCCAACTGCTCACAAGCTGTAGTCTCTCCAATCCAGCCATGCGTTACCACCGTTACACCTCCTACCAGGCTAAGGCACACCAGCTCTCACCTGGATTCCTTAATAAATTCCTAGCTGGATTCTGGCTTCATCTTATTAAGTCCCTAAATAACTGGCTCCCAGAACTTTTTTTTAACTCACCCCCTCAACTCTCTCTGCCTTCTCTGAGATTTCCACATGGACTTCGTCATTGTGCCCTATCAGCACAGTTTCTCACTAGCTTGGGGAGAGGTGATGTTCACTCTTGGGCAGAGTTATCTGTAGATGTTTTCTTTCACCCTGGGGCCCTTCATGCACAGGCTATGTCTGCTATTTAAAGCTGCCAAGAGTCTTATATACTGAACACTAAAATAATATGTTGCATGAATTTTTAAAATGCACTATATAAATGTTTCCTCTATTGCAAACCTAGAAGTAATCTAAGATTCCAACATAAGACTAAGTTGTACAAATAATAATGTCCATATCTTGTACAGGTTATTATGGTGATTTGGGTTACAGTGATAACATATGTAAAAAACAAATACAAAAACAAAAACAAAACAAAACACCTGTAAGACCTGCTCTGAAACAGAAAATCAAGGTGAAGATTATGTGGTGAATCAAAGCTGTTGACTACAATGGTAGCTGGAAAAAAGCAAAGAAGGAGAAAAATGGTGTGGGGGAAGGAAGGAAGAGAAACACAGTCAACCAGGGGGCACAAAATACCTCAAATAACACACGCAAACAGTAACCTATTTCCTTCAACTAGTCCTGGCTTCCCATTCATTCCATTCAGGTTGGCATTCTCAAGATCAGATCACTACTCAAAGCCCTATCTCTGAATATATGACCTTCAGTGCATGTGCTTTGGGGGAGAGGGGAGCATCATATACACACTTAACAGTAACAATCCACAAAAAACATGGCAAAGCTTATGGTATATTAATAATGGTACACTATTCAGTTCTTGGTAGGTGTCATGTGCTATAATAAATACTTTGCAACTGTTTAAACCTCAGGCATGATATTATCCTCCTCATACTATTAAGTATGAAGATTATACAGATTTTTAGTGTTTTGTTATAGATTTTACCACTGAAACTTGAACCTGGTTTATATAAGAACAAAGCTATGCTTTTATTGACTCATACATTTTTAATGACAAAAAAAGAAGGCTTACATGTCTTAGCTGACTTTTCTATTGATGAGATAAAACATAATAACTATGGTAGTTTAAATAACAGTGAGCCCCATAGGCCCATATATTTAAATGCTTAATGACCAGAGAGTGGTACTATTTAAAGCATTAGAAGGAATAGGAAGTGTGGCCTTGTTGGAGGAAGTGTGTGTTCCTGGGAGTGAGTGACCTTTGAGGTTTCAAAAGCTCATGCCCCTGCCCCTGCCTCTCTGCTTGGGATCAGGATACAGCTCTCGATACTTCTCTAGCACCGTGACCACCTGCTGGCATGCTCTGCCATCTGATGAAAATGGACTAAGCCTCTACAACTGTAAGCAACACCTTAATTAAATGTCTTTTTTATAAGAGTTGCCTTGGTCGTGGTGGTCTCGCCACAGAAAGAGAGCAGTGATTAAGACAATGACCAAAAGCAACTTGGGGAGATGGTTTATTTCATCTTATAGCTTGGAGCCCATTATCCAGGCAAGTCAGAGCAGGAACCTAGAGGCAGGAACTGATGCAAAGTTCATTGAGTGCTGCTGTTAGCTTGCATTTTATGGCTTGTTCAGCCTGCTTTCTTATATCATTCTGGACCATTCAGCCACACTTCCTGTGGAATAGGACTTCCCATATCAATCATCAATCAAGAAAATGCACAATGAGCCAGTTCAGTTGGGCAATGTTCTCAGGCAAGGTTCCCTCTTCCAAAATGATACTAGCCTGTGTCAGGTTGCCATAAAAACAGTCAGCACAATTAACTCCTTGTCAACTTGAAACATTGTTAGCATTACTGTTAAATCATAACATCAAATGTAAAACATTTCAACCTTTAAAAGCCAATAGTCTTTACAATATCTAACATTTTTTAACATACTTTTTCTTAAGTATCCAAATTCTCATAATTGTAGGCTCTTATAAAATAAAAAATAAGTTGAATACTTTCTTATTCTATGAGGAAAAAAATCAAAAACAGTTACACTGAAATCCTAGTAAAAGTTAACAGTGTAACGAACATTCAATGTCAGATGTCTGTGACTCATGATGTTGCTGGAAGGGCTTGCCACAGCACACACAGCTTGTCTCACAGGCTCAGGCTGGATCCACGCCATGGCTGCTGCTGTCCTTGTTCTTCCCATGTTACAGGCATCTCCAAAGTGCTGGGGCCCTCTGCTGGTGTTGAACCTTCACCGATTCCGGCAACATTGTGCCAAGCTTGACTTTTTCCATGATGACTTCAATCCAGGGACTTTTACTTCAACTGAGGCTGAAGGTACTTCAGTAACAGCCTCTCATGGTCTTGGTTTCTTTTCAGGGACTCCAGTTCTGCCACACAGTGCCAAACATCAGCTGCTCTCCTTGACTCCTCTGTACCTCCAATACCAGCACCTTAGTAACTCTACTAAGGTTACTAGGTTCAGCTGTCAGCATGTGCTTCTGACATCTCTGGACCACAGCTTCTATATGCTGGCCCTGAGGAAATATTCTCAGGTTTATGATCTTCAGTGATTCTGGTTTCCACTTAATCACTACTAATTTCTCAGTTCCATCTGACCAACATAAATTTTTCTAGTAAAGCAAAGGTTTCACTGTAATGGTTCTTAATTCAAAATACCACATGAACAATTCTGATAGAGTGTTTGCTTCCCTCCAAACCTTCACAAGCAACGCCTTCATTTTCTACATTTCTTTCACCTATTTTATCTTCCAAGCATTCACAGAACATCCCACTGAGCCTGGAATACTTAACAGCTTTTCCAGCTCAAAACTCAAATGCCACTGCAATCCCCTCAATAACATACCTCAAGTTCGTCAAAGCAATACCCTTTGACTTGGTACCAATTTCTTAGTTGGCTTTTCTATTGTGGTGTTGAGTTATCCTGACCAAAAGCAACTTAAGAAGAATTGTTTTATTTCATTATTGTTTGTAATTCATCATCCAGGGAAGTCAGGGCAGGAAATCAATATGGGAACCAGGAGGCAGGAACTGATGCCAAGAACATGGAGGAGTGTTGGTCACTGACATGCTTTTCTTAGCTTGCTAAGGCTGCTTTCTTATACAACCCAGGATGACTTGACTTTCTCATCCTCCTGCCTCCACCTCTTGTTTGCTGGAGTTACAACATATGCCAATATGCTGTGCTTGAGGCACTAGTGATAGATCCCAGGGCTTTAAGTATAAAAGGAAGTCCTCTGCTAACTGAACTACATCCATAACCCTCTTCTTCGGTGTTTGAACAGAGGACCATATTAGAGAGAATGGACTCTCTCTTGAATGGACAGACATATAAATATATATAGATACTCTATCCCTCTTTCTGCTCCAGGACCAAAAACCAAATTTCTGTTGCTAAAAAGAACGTTGTCTTGATTTAATTCTTACAATGGGTTAAAGTAGCATGTTCGGAAACAGTATAACTCCACTTATGCCCAGCCTAAGCTTGCTTCAAATGTTCACACAGAAAACCCCACCATATACTTACTCATATATAATTTCATAAACACAAAAAAAGAAACTCTCTCATTAGGAAAGACACACATTTTCTGAAGTTAGAGAAGAGAACAAAGGTTCCTAATTAGAGAAAGATTGGTTAGTTCTCAGTTGTTCTTCCCAAGGTCAATACTCCTAGTTTGTGCCATTTCACTGAATCAACATGATGGACAAGCATTGATCAAGAGTGCCATGCTAACTTGCTCACAGGCCACATAACCTGACAGGCCCTCAAGTGTGTGGTCTGTCAGCATCATGGCAGAGTGTAATGATATAATATGAAATAGGAAATGTGGTCTATGTTTGAAGTAATTTAAGTAAAACTACAAAAAGAACTGAATCTAGATTGATTCTGGTAATGTCAAATGACAGAACTATCAATCAAAATACCAGGGGTACCATTGAAATCCAGGGGCCAAAGGCTAGCATTTTTTAATAAATAATGACAATCTAAAGGACAAGGGGAATTTCTTTTATTGAGACTGAGTTACCGGGAGGTGCCCAAGTCATTATTAACCTAGTAAAACAAAAGAAAACTTAAGTCCAAGCTCCATGGAGCTTATCTGTGTACTTAACAGGCACCGGTGTCTTCATCACAGGTGTTAAGTTTGCCCTGTATGACGGATCTAGTCTTCCATTCACAAAGATGTGAAAAGTAGGAGACTCAACTTTGATTACAGTCTTTACTCAGTTTTCCTCAAAGATCCTGTCTGCAAATGTCCCCTTTGTATTTCTCCCTACTTTGTCACTATGGAGAAAGCATATGCTGGTGGATACAAATGGAAGTAACAGCTTAAGAAAAAGTAAGATCCACTCCAAATGTTTAAATGTTTAAACTTCAAATGTTTAAAATCTGAATACAATATCTACTCTTTTAAATTTAGGGTCAGCTACTATTAGTATCCTATAATCAAGAATTTAAGTACTGTGGGTTTTGCCTGCAAGATGGTCTTAAACACGAGTGTTCTTCTCCAAGTTATTCATAAGCCAAAATCACAACACAGACATGTAACAACTCAAGGAGTTACCCTGTGATACAACATTATAAAGCAACTGAAACAACAATTTCCAGATAAATTTTAGTAGCTAATACTATGTAATTGAGGTGTGACAAATACCAAAGTCCACGTATATGTAGGGACATGGAAGAGCCTCCAAGTTTTATCAGCAGGTAATGCCAGATAGGCCTGGGGCACACTCTTCTCTCTCTTTCTTGCTCAGCAAAAGTTGATCTTAAAAATTTTTTTTTCTAAATAAATGCATTCATCTAAATTGTTTCATTCTCTGTGTTAGGTTAATTATAAGAGAATATAAGGTTACTAAAATAAAATATTGAGAAAATCTGGCCAAATGAACTAGTCTTCAGATTCTGATAAATTATACATGATTTCACAAAAGCTTCAGGGAGGAAGAGAAAGAGAAGGAGGAGCACGGGAGGAGGAGGAAGAGGAGGAAGAAGAGAAGCAGGGAGAGGAGGAGGAGAAGCAGGGGGAGGAAGAGGGTGTCAGACAGACTCCAGTCTTTTTAGTTCATATTTATGGCTGTTGGGAAACACTGTTTACTATGAGCCACAGAGAAGGCTGCTGCTCCTTTTATTAAATCTTAGGTAATGAAAACAAGAAATAACACATATTGAAAAAAAAAAACCCTGCAGCATAGAACCTGATAAAGATACACAGTAACTTTCACTCATAGTAGAAATGTTTATGATGGACTAGTACTGAATGAAGGCACGTGCCGGCAGCTCAGTCTATAGACCCCCACGATTCTGTTGTGCTGTCCTGAGAGAGGTCAGAAACTGGTCATAAAATGGCAGTACTCACCACACCCCATAAAAGATTCCTTTCAAATAATAGCTAGCAGCATCTGTTTCTCTTCCAATCAAGTTATCTCATGCCTCTTGAGGAAAGGGAATTGCACTGGTCATTCGGAGGAAAATTTTCAATCAGTCTACAGTCTTAGATAGCAGGCCTACATCTTATGTTGGATGCGACAAATACATAAATAACAGGAACTACAGAGTTGTTTCATAACGGGCCAGTTGTGAAGTCACCCCAAAGGAGGACATGATATATTTCAAAATCCCAAGAGAATATTTCAACATGTGGTCAGAAGGAGAGAACACTGTGGGTGGGGTAGGAAGGGAAACGCTGGCTAATGCGATTTAACTATAGCATAGTCAGTAGGATTACAACAAAGACACTATTCCTGTTAGGTATAAAGATTACTGGTTAAAATGAATCTTTTGGTTACTTATAATACAGGCTTTTAAAAACACCTAAGGAGTAATCTCATGCACATTCAACTTTTTCATAAGAATCTAAATCCTAATTTCCCTTTCTTTGTAATATTTTTATGTTATAGTCACACTCAAAATATAATGCACAAGCTCTGTTTGGTTTCATAATATTTTCAATAAATTACTGTACTTCTGAAAAAGGACCAAGATAAAAATTACACACTACCTTTGAGTACTTGAGGGATTTTGGTGAGTACAGTAAAATGAACAGTTAAAGTAACTTATGGACCAGTGAGTGGGGGCACAGAAGAAATCAGCTGGGGAAATACACCCAAACTCAGTTGAGGCATTTTAGAAACTTCCTGTTGTATTAAGGTACCTCAGATACTTGTAAATTTTAAGTTTCACACCTAGCTCAGGGAAACAGGAGCATCTTCTAGCATTTTAAAGCCCTGAATCCACCTAGTGAGTTGCCTCGATCTTAATTAGCTGGTTTGCTGTGAGAAAAATGAGACAAGAACTGTCACTTCCTCAAGGTCATTTTGACCCAGAATTAGCTTCAGGCTTAAGGCCTCCTTGCACTTCCTCTGTGGGGGTAAGCTGTCCCTGGATGGTCAGTCAGTCACCAGAGCAAGCAACACAAAGTGTGGAGTATTTAAAACATTCCAAACTGACTGCCTTTCATCCTAATAGTTACCTCCTCCTTTTTAGCCCATCTCCTATATATGCTATATTGTGATTTGGAGAAAGCCTGTAACTGTTTCAGTAAGTAAAGAAAAAACTTATTTATTTATTGTTGGGGCATGAACCAAGTATTTCACTTCCCCTTAAAATATAGGACACTCTCAAAATTTCAATGTTTAAAAATATTTTAGTTTCATATTTGACAATTTAAAAATCTTGTATCTTGTAAACATATCCTTCCCATTCCTCATCTATCTAGTTCCTTTCTACTTACATGTCTAAGGATTTATGTCTTGTGTTCATGAGTACATCAGCCACACATCTTACTGACAGTATTTCACAGGAAGCTTCTCCCATCTTCAAGCTCTTAAAATCTGTGTGAAACTTTTTTTGCAATATTCCCTGAACTTAGATTCTGTTAGGGATAAACATTTAACATTCATTTATTCTCAGCATTTTGACCAGTTATAAGTCTCGGTATTAATTGACATCCACTAAAAATGGCAGTACTTTGAAAACAATACTTGTTAAGTACATTTATCTTCTTGGCTTACAAATTCTAGGCAGTGACATGTCATCTGTCATTGTAAGGAGGATGAGTAACAGGGTCCATAACTGTGCTTCCTGTGCTGACTGGGCTGCTGTTTCTCTGGGATGTATAATAAGGCAGTCACGGCAAGACGTAAAGCACACACGTGACTAAAGAACTGATGTAAATATTACTTTATTGCATTGAAATTTCACATTTGAATTAGCATCTGAGTGGTGAACAAGACTGATTTGTCTAATGACAAGATCTGTATTTTTTAATTTTTAATTAGAAATACTTAATAGACTGAAAGGATCTACAGGAACAGTTTAGAGAGATTCACTCAGTTTTCTCTTATGACTATATCTTATATAACCATAGTACAGTATAAATATTAAAAATAGCCACTGACATAGGTACAAAACACACTTAATCTAGGCCAGTCTATCACACGTGTGGATTTTTAGCCAACATAATCAACATACAGAGTGAGAGCATTTCCACAAAGACCCCCTCTCGTACCCCACCTTCTCTCAGGCCAGCATCCTTCTTCTCTGACTCCTGGCAATCACTGATTCATTGTCTGTCTCTATAACTTTGTCATTTACAGACTGTTACATAATTAGAATCACATACTGAATCTGAGAATATCGAGAGCATGCTGTTTCCTCTTACATAGGATTCTATTGAATGGCTGTGTCGCCAATGACTTAACTAACCGTATTCTAAAGAAGATGATTGTCCACAGTCTTTGGCCATTGCAAATAATTAGTATGAAGACACCCAATTCACATGTGGGTGTTTTCATACATGTACCTAATTAGCTTTGTATGTTATCTGCTATCCTTTTGAGTAAACTAATATCTTTATGCTGTTTTGCCATTTTCCATTTTTTCCCAATTTATACTTTTATTTTGATGCCAGGGAATTAAACCCAAACCTCACACATGCTAAGAGTGAACTGTTTTACTAAGCTATAGTCTTATGCAAAGTATAAAATTTTAATTTAGATGATTCAATTTATCTCACATTTTCTTTTATAGGTTATGCTTTTCATATTTCAGTTTAAGGACTTTTTTCTAAGCCACACATAGAAAAATATTTTCCTATGTCTTCTTTTATTTAATTTTATGTTCACTGATGTTTTGCCTGCATGCATATATGTATGAGGGTGCAAAGTCCCCTGGGACTGGAATTATAGAGAGTTCTGAGCTGCCATGTGGGTGCTGGGAATTGAAGCCAGGTCCTCTGGAAGAGCAGCCTGTGTTCTTAACTGCTGAGCCAACACCCCCTGCCATATCTTCTTTTAAAAGTTTATAGTTTAAGCCAGGTGTGATAGTATACATCTGTAACCCGAGCACATAGGAAGCTAGGGATCCTGAATTTGTACCTAATCTGGGCTATATGTCAAACCTCTCCTGCTAAAAATGAAGACAATTTTAAGTTTTACATTTAGATCAGTGATCTCTATGACCGAACTGTGATATCAGTTCTGCCCTGTGGCTCAGTCACATGTGGTTTTGGATAGCTATGAACATAGCTTCGAATAAGCACAAATGTACTGTTAACTTGTACTAGTACAAGAGGAACTGTGGTGACTTTATCGTGTGGTTTCTAAGCACGAACTTTGTAGAGGAAAATATTGTGTCACCAGGTCAAAAGGTTACACATAGTTTAGGTTCAGTGTTTTTTTTTCTTCTTTCCCTTTCTTTCTCATTCTTTCTTCTTCCCTTCCTTCCTTCCTTCCTTCCTTCCTTCCTTCCTTCCTTCCTTCCTTCCTTCCTTTCATGGTCCATGAGTATTTAGTGGGAAACACTTTGTATCTTCCTTGATTTTTTTTCTTGGATTTTTGAGACAGGGTTTTCTGTGTAGCCCTGGCTGTCCTGGAACTCATTCTATAGACTAGGCTGGCCTCAAACTCAGAAATCCACCTGCCTCTGCCTCCCAAGTGCTGCACTACCATTTTTCAGGTGGCTATTTTCTGGGTTTTATGCTGTTTCCTTAATTTGTCTATCACTCTTCCAATGCCAGTTTTGAACTACATTTTTAAAAAAATCTTAGGATTTGATACAGTGATTCCTCACACACTACTCTTTTTCAAGACCATTATGTAGTTTCTCCACCAGGAGCCCAGCTATCACATACTAGTATATCATGTAGGGGACCCCATCTTCTCCTACTCAACTACATCTCTGAGAAACCTCTTGCACAAAGAACCCATCCTGCACAGCACTCTGCAACTGCTTCCACTGGGCTTGGTGACACTGCCTGGGAACCACAATCCTGGGCCTGGACCAGACCCACAAAAGAAAGTAGCATCTTTACCCAACACAGAGTTAGTCCTTTCCTGAGCCTGGTAAACACCTCCACTGAAAGAAAACGGGTGGCCCGAACAAAACACAAGAAACCAAAAAACTCAACCAACCATTGCAGATGCACAAGTCCTGGTACGGAATAAAAACCCAACACACACACACACACACACACACACACACACACACACACACACATCACCTGTATCCTGCTAGTCTTCATCTCTTACCCTCTACAACTCATGGTTCATTTATACTTTCCTGTTTCTGCAAGTCCTCATGTTGTGAGCTCACTTCTGAGGATTTGAAGTAGAAACTACCAATGAGGGACTCCACGTAGCAGCTGTCCTTCTGGGTCTGGTTCTCACCCCACATGATCTTTTCTGGAACAATTGGTTTATCTGCAAAGTTCATGATCTCTTTTCTTTCTTTTTTTTAAATTCTTCTTTTAGACAATGCATCCTGACCAGTGTCTCCTTTACTTCTAGTTTTACTCCACCTTTCTTCTCCTTCAGATCCACTCCTCCTCCATTTTATGAAGTACAGGTGATATGAAGCAGAAAAACAGGAAAGTGGGAGAGGTGGGACTCCAAAAGAGAGGGAGAAGGGGAGTCAATATAGAATAAGAAGGAGAGACAAAGGATAAACAAAAGTAGGATTGTTCCCAGTGGTGTACCCCACACCCCACATTCCATTTCTCACTCCAAATCCCTGCCTGCTTTCCAGAAGGCCACTCTGGCACCAGGAAAACCAGGCCACACTGGTATTAGGGGCCCCAGAGGCACAATTAGCACCCAAAAACTCAGAGGCTACCCAGGACACAAAAACACCAGGGAAGACATCCTACGGAACATGAAAATGCACAGATCATTAGAACCCCAAACCACTCAGGTCAAAAGAGTGAGAGGAAACAAAAATGAAAGGACATAAAACACATAAAAAGAGCCCCACCCATCCACTAAAGGTAAACTCAGAATTCAGTACCTAAACCTGTAATAACCACAAAGCCTAGATGGCCAGAGGCCACTATAAGAACATAACCAACAACAGCCAGAGCAATATGGCACCACCAGAGCCCAGCTATCCTACTACGGCAAATCCTGAGTATCCTGACATAACAGAAGCACAAAAAATGACCTYAAAACTAATCTTAAAAGATGACAGAGGCACCTACCATTCACCTTTTCCTCCTTAAGGAAGAAAGGAATAAAGCCCTTGAAGAAATACAGGGAAATACAATCAAGCAGGCAGAGGAAATGAATAAAATTGTTCAGGATTTGAAAATGGAAATAGAATCAATAAAGAAAACATAAACTGAGGGAATCCTGAAAATGGAAAAAAAAAAACAACCAAGAAGTTGAACAGAAATTACAGAGGCAAGCTTCACCAACAGAATACAAGAGATGGGAGAGAAAATCTCAGATATTGAAGCTATAATAGAAGAAATGGATACATCAGTGAAAGAAAATGTTAAATCTAAAACTTTACTGACATAAAACATCTACTAAATCTGTGACACTATGAAAAGACCAAAACTAAGAGTAATAGGAATACAAGAAAGAAAAGATTCCCAACTCGAAGGTCCAGAAAATATTTTCAATAAAACCATAGAAGAATATTCCCTTAACCTAAAAAGAGAGAGAGAGAGAGAGAGAGAGAGAGAGAGAGAGAGAGAGAGAGAGAGAGAGAGAGAGAGAACAGCAAATAGAGTGGATAAGAAAAGAAAATTTTGGGGCTGGAGAGATGGCTCAGCAGTTAAGAGCACTGACTATTCTTCCAGAGGTCCTGAGTCAAATTCCCAGCACCCACATGGTGGCTCACAGCCATCTGTAATAGGACCCGATGCCCTCTTCTGGTGTGTCTGGAAGAAAGCGACAGTGTACTCACATACATTAAATAAATAAATAAATCTTCTTTAAAAAAAAAAAAGAAAAGAAAAGAAAAGAAAATTTCTCTGCCACTTAATGATCAAAGTACTAAATGAACAGAACAAATAAAAATTAAAAGTTGCAAGGGGAAAGGCCAAATAACATACAAATGCAGACCTATCAGAATTACACTCATTCTCTCAACAGAACCTCTAAAAGCCAGAAGGGCCTGGGCATATGTCTTACAGTCTTTAAGAGATCAGGGATGCCAGCCCAGACTTCTATACCCAGAAAATCTTCAATCGCCATAGATGGAAAAATCAAGATACCCCATGACAAAACCAAATTTAAACATCTATCTACAAATCCAGCCCTACAGAGGACACTAAGAGGAAAACTACTACTCAAGGAGGCTAAACACCCAAGAAAACACAGGAAATAAATAATTCCACACAAGCGAAACAGAAGGGAATTCCACACAAGGGAAGGATTAAAATAATAGGAATTAACAAACATCTCTCAATATCAATGGACTCAATTCCCCAATAAAAAGACACAGGGGAACAGAATGGATGTGAAAATAGGATCCTTCATTCTGCTACATACAAGAAATACACCCTACCACTCCTGCCACCTTCATCAGGACTGCTGTACTAGGAAATTCCAGGTTAGATCTCTTCTGCCCCAATCCCCTGCCTTACAAATCCCCTGAGACATGCCCAGCTGCCCTGAGCTGCCTGACGTTCCCCAGCCCCCTGTTCAATGTGCTCCATTGTCCAGCCACCACTCTGCACACTTTAACCAGGAACATCCAGGTTAAACCCTTCCCCTGCCCCAATCCCCTGCCCTCCAGGTGCCCAGGAGTATGGCCAGCTGCTCTGAATGGCACTGCCCCCTAACTACCATAGTCCAGCCCAAGGCTGTACCAGAGGCCTCCTGCACCAGAAACATACAAGTTAGGTCTACTTTCCTAAGACCAGCTACACTAGGAATATCCAAGGACAATCAGAAGGCAAAAGGCCAGTGTAAGAACATAATCAATAGGACCCAGGGCAATATAGCACCTTCAAAGCAAAGCTATCCCACTACAATAGGCCCTGGGTATCCAAACACAACCAAAGCACAAGAAAATGACCTTAAAACCAATCTTAAAAGATGAGAGAGGCATTTAAAGAGAAAATTAATAAATCCCCTTTAAAATTCAGGAAAATATAATTAAACAGGTGAAGGAAGTGAATAAAACTGTTCAAGACCTGAAAATAGAAATAGAAGTCCTCCAACAAAGACCCCAAACACCACCACCAACAACAACAACAAATAAAAAGCAAGCAGACAAACAAAAAACACATATCTTACACTGGTTAGAATGGTTAACATTAAAAACTCAAGGGACAGTACATGCTGGTAAGGACTGGGAACATTGCTGGTGGGAGTACAAACTTGTCCAACCACTTTGGAAATCAATTTGGCAGTTTCTCAGAAAAGCGGGAATAGTTCTACCTCAAGACATAGCTATAACACTCCTCAATATATACCCCAAAATATGCCCTATTATACCACAGGGATACTTACTTAACTATGTTCATAGCAACTTAACTCATAATAACCCAAAACTAGAAACAACCTAGATATCCTGCAAATGAAGAATAGATAAAGAAAATGTGATATATTTCCACAATGGAATATTATTCAGCTATTAAAAACAATAACATTATGAAATTTGCTGGCAAATGAATGGAACTAGAAAATACCATCTTGAGTGAGAAAACCCCGACCTAAAAAAACAAACATGGTATGTACTCACTGAGAAGTGGGTATCGGCCGCAAAGTACAGAACACCCGTGCTACAGCCACAGACCCTACAAAGCTAAGTAACCAGCAGGGCCCAAGGCCGGGACACTCGACTCTCACTGAGAAGGGAAATAGAATAGACATGGAGGATGGATGTATTGAGGGGATAGTGTAGGGGAGGAGTAGGGATGGGAACAGGAGGAATCAAGTGAAGGAAGGACTGAGGAAGAGAGTACTGGGAGAGACAACTGGAATTTGGGGTGAGGAGGCATCTCTGAGAAGAACTAGAAACTTAGGACAATGGAAATTCCCATGAATTTAAGGGTAACCCTAACCAAAATTCCTAGCAATGGAGGAAATGGAATCTAAACAGGCCATCTCCTGTAACCTGGGAAGACTTGAATAACTGGACTGGGACACCAACCCAGCCACAAAACCTTAAGACCCACAACTTGTCCTGGCTACAAGAAACATGGTGAAAAAGATGGCACAGAAATGGAGGGAAGGAGCAACCAATGTCTGGTCCAATTTCAGACCTATAACATAAGAGGGGGCCTACCCCTAACACTATTTATGATATCCTGATATACTTGCAGACAGGAGCCTAGCATAAGTCTCACCAGAGAGGTTTCACCCAGCAACTGATAGGAACTGATACAGAGACCCACTGAGGAAGAGGGGAAGGAAGGATTGAAGGAGCCAGAGAGGTCAAGGACACCACAAGAAAAGCTACAGAATCAACTAACCTGGGCCATTAGGAGACCACAGAGACTGAACCGTCAACCAGAGAGCATGCCTGCGACAAACCTAGACCGTGTGTAGACATATAACAGTTGTGCAGCTCGGTCTTTAGGAGTGTGGGACTCCCAAAGCAGCAGCAGGGGTTGTCTCTGACTATTGCCTGCCTTCGGAGTCTTTGCCTCACTGGACTGCCTTGCCTAGCCTCAATAGAGAAGGCAAGCCTAGCTCTACTGCAATTCCATAAGCCAGGAAGAGCAGCATCCATGGGAGGCCTCCCCTTTCTGAGGAGATAAGGGTGGGTGGATGGGTAGATGAGCTGAGAGGGAAGGGCTTGAAAAAGAAGAGGGAGAGAAAGCTATGATCAGAATGTAAAGTAAATAATTAAATAAATTATTAACAAAAGGTTAGGGTTGTTTGATAAAGCATCAGGTAAATTTATCAATTTATATTTATATAAATAATCTTATATAAAATAAGTATATATATAATATATGTATGCATATGTATACACACATATACGCTATCAAGCTTACAATACTCTTTACAAAATCTATACTAACAAAAACCACAGTATCAGTACAAGAAGTTTCTTCTCAAATRGTCGGTTAGGATAGTCTAAGTAATAGGAGACCACAGAGACTGAACCGTCTCTGAAAATTTCTGAAATAATACAGACAATTGTTGCCCTTTATTACCTTCAGAGGTTGAGAGTGGGCCCGTATTTCTTAAGTTACTACACACTTAAGATACTGGATTCAAATTAATTGAGCTGAGTCTAACTTGAAAATGTTCTTCCTTCAGCCTTGTTTCCATGTTTCCAGAAAATATTGTACAYGCTGCCACGGGAGGGAAGCAATTACCCAGACTGAATACCTATGAACCAGAACACTGATMGGCGTGGCTAAATAACCACAGAGGCACAACAAGAGACATTCGCATGTTGATTGTAATCAACTATCCAATTAAGCTTAAGGCCTACTCAAATGGAGGGAAATCRTGTCTGAGACTAGAAATCTTGACCAGCTTCTCAGGGTTAGTGAGGTGAGAGATCTTAGAAGAAAATCTACTAGTACTACTTTGATAGACCAATATAATTGCTACTACACATATTAAACAGGTCTAGGATAGAAATCTATAGCACTAAGTGCCTACGTTTATAATAATAATAATAATAATAATAATAATAATAATAATAATAAATAATATCTGTTCCTCAACGGAGGAATGGATACAGAAAATGTGGTATATTTACACTATAGAATACGACTCAGCTATTAAAAACAATGAATTCATGAAATTCTTAGGCAAGTGGGTGGAACTGGAGAATGTCATCCTGAGTGAGGTAACCCAATCAAAAAAGAACACACATGGTATGCACTCACTAATAAGCATATATTAGCCCAGAAGATCAGAATACCCAAGAAACAATTCACATATCAAATGATGCCCAAGAAGA
>BDUI01000269.1:143728-156078 GCA_002335545.1 Apodemus speciosus
CAGCTAGGCAGGCTGCGGTGGCGGGCAGTGCAAGATCTCCTGCAGGGCTCAGAGCCAAGCCCGGCTGGCCCACGGGCCCGCTGCTCAGCTTAACTCTTGAGCGCAGATACACATCTACTTTAAAGATATACAGTGTTCTTAAATTTTTCCAGGAAGTTTTCTGTTTTTTTTTTTAATGGAGTTTTTTGGTGCTCTGTAAAAATTCTGTTTCAGATTTCTAAGAGCTGAGATTACAGGCACATTCCATCACAACTGGAGAGCCATTTTAGTTACTTGGTGCATGTTATCCTACATGCATTTGATTCAAAACTAACTTCCCCAAAGTACTTTTTATATCTGAATATTGTACTAACAAAAACAAACATAAGAATATTAATACTTTTAATATGATGAGTAACTTATGATCTCCAGACATAGGAAAAAATAATATGTACCAGTGTATTCATTAGATACTTGTGTAGAATGAATGTTAAAACTCAAGAATAATGATAATAAGAATGTAATAGTTATTTTATTAGAGAAAATCAGTAATTTTATTTACCTTAGCCACTAGCATTTTCAAATACCATTGTTAATATATCTGAGAAATATATCACGAGAAAGAGTACACTGAAATATTGACTTTGTGATATATTCTAATCTTGGGAAGTGTGATGGGTAATTCTAATAACAGTATCTAAAATTAGCAAAAATGGCAGGTCTTTGGGCCTACTTGTGAGCAACTATCTATTTTAGGTTAACCTGAGCTTATGAGGCACTTTCCTATTATATGAACTGCATTATTATATTATGTTATAATAATACAATATAATATATTAACTTCCTCTATATTCACATGTAGGGAAGACTCATCTTACATGCGAGCTGTATTTGGGGGCAGGGTTTTGTAGGTCGCTATACAGTTGCTATAGGTTGTGATCATCATGGCAGAAAGCTCATAGGCATGGTGCTAGAGCAGTGGCTAAGAGCTTTATTTATATCCTCATCTGCAGGCAGTAGGAGAGAGAGAAAGAGAGAGAGAGAGAGAGAGAGAGAGAGAGAGAGAGGTAGAGAGAGACAGAGACAGAGAGACTGACAGACACTGGACCTAATGTGAGCTTTTGAAACCAGAAATCCCACTCCCAGCAACACAGTTCCTCCAACAAGGCTTCACCTGTTTTAACAAGGCTATACCTCCTAATCCTTCTAATTCTTCTCAAACAGTTTTATTCCCTAGTGACTAAGCATTCAAATATATGAGCCTGTGAGGCTCGTTCTCATTTAAAGTACTACAGCCGTCCAACATGGGCTGAAGAACAGTGGCCTTCAAGGATCCTCCAGGCTGTTGTTATTAGATTGGAATTTCTGAGAGACGTTTTATGGACTGAACAGATACCAGGTTCTCAGTCTCTACAGCATAAACACAGCCAATATTAGACAACCCAGCCAGTATCACATTAAGACAATCAAATCTTCTTTGATATATATTCATTTTATTGTCCTCATCCTCTAGAGACCCCCATGTGCTATAAACTGTCAGCAAAAGTGGTTCTAGAGAAACAGAATTGTAAGAATGAATTTCTGTGGTGGAACAATTCTGTGGAATTGTAAGAATGATATCTGGAGCTAGCTATCCACCTCAATGACCTCTTAAGACACTGAAATCCATGATGTGAACTATTTAAAGAACCAAGCAAGATAAATTTATTTGGTACTCCTGATTCACCTCTTAAGAGAATAAAGAAATTTAGTGACTCTGTATATAAAGCTTTGAACATTTGTGGAAATATAAGAAACATAATGATATTGATTGATTTCTGTAATGACTAATGTTGTTTGTCAGTTTGACTACTTCTGAACTTAACTAATGCATAAGCAGCTGGGCACAACTGTGAGGGATTTTTCTTCACTGGATCATTTGACATGGGAAGACCTACCCTCAGTCAGTGCCATACCATCTGGTGACTGCAATTACAAAGGGCATGGGCAAAAGTTTTTTGCCTGCTTGCCCTCACTCTTGCAGTCAAGTTCATTCCTTCACTAATATTACTATCCACTTCTTTAGGAGTCTAACATACATGGAAAATCAGCTGAGACATTCAGCCTTAAGGATCAGGTATCTACTGGATTCTTGAACTTTCTGTAAGGCAAAAGACATTGTTGAACTTACCAGCACACAGTCTGTAATAAACTTATAAAGATTAGATAGATAGATAGATAGATAGATAGATAGATAGATAGATAGATAGATAGATAGATAGATAGGTAGGTAGGTAGGTAGGTAGATAGATAGATAGATAGANTAGATAGATAGATAGATAGATAGATAGGTAGGTAGGTAGGTAGGTAGATAGATAGATAGATAGATAGATAGATAGATAGATAGATAGATAGATAGATAGGTGATAGATAGACTGATTAATTGATAGCTGGAGATAGACAGGTAATGTTTCTGTTTCTCTAGAAAACCCTGACTCATACAGACATTGGTACCAGAAGTGGGGCCCTTACTTGAGCAAATTAACACATATCTTTGTACATAGTATACAGCTACTGACCTAGCAAATTCTTTTTTCTGTACTTGTCTATTTGGACCATCAGAAGCTGTTTGCTTTCAGTTGGAATATCTAGCAGTATGCCTTTACTGTTTTACCTCAAGGATGTATTAACTTTCTAGCTGTGTCATAACTTAGTTCAAAGCAATCTTGATCATCTGCCTCTTCTACAAAATACCACTCTGCTCCACTATATTGATGACATTATGCTGCTTGGATCAAGTGGTCATGAGGAAGAAACTGCTCACTGGTAACAAGAGCCTCAGTGAAACTTTTAGGAGTTTAGCAGTGTGGGAAATGCAGAAATATTCCTTCTAAGGTGAAGGATAAGTAATTGTACTTGGCCTTTCCCACCACCAAGACAGAGGTACAACGTTTAGTGGGCCTATTTGGATTCTGAAGACAGTACATTCCTCATTTGGGTAAGTTACTCAGGCCCATATAACAAGCGACTGGGAAAGCTGTTAGTTTGAGAGGAGCCTAGAACAGGAGAAGGTTCTTCAGCAGGTCCAGGCTGCTATGCAGGCTGCTCTACCATTGGACAATACAATACAGTCGAATTGATGGTACTTGAGATGTCAGTGGTAGATAGGGATATTATCTGGAGACATTGGTAGACTCCATAGATAAGTCAGAGAAGAGACCTTTGAAATTTTGGAAGAAGGCTCTCCAACCATGTACAGAAAATTATTTTCCATTTGTGAAGCAGCTCTTGGTCTGCTATTAGGCCTTAGTAAAATGGGCCACCAAGTTACCATGTGATCTAAGTTGCCCCTCATAAGCTGGATGTTATTTGACCTACCAAGTTATGAATGGGTTGCATACACAGCCGCAACCCATTATCAAATAAAAGTAGTATATATTAGATCAGGTCTGAGCTGGCCCTGAAGGCATAAACATCTTACATGAAGAAGTTG
Organism: Apodemus speciosus; assembly: GCA_002335545.1. Lineage (NCBI taxonomy): Eukaryota > Metazoa > Chordata > Mammalia > Rodentia > Muridae > Apodemus > Apodemus speciosus. The sequence goes on from BDUI01000269.1 coordinate 147,180, forward strand.
TCCAAATGCCGATCATTTCTACTCCAATTACAATGTTGTCTGAGGCCAAGCATATATCTGTAGCCTCATGGGGTGTACTCTATGAGTGGGTGACTGAGGAAGAAAAGACTAGGACCTGGTTCACTGATGGTTCTACATATTATGCAGGCACCAACCAGAAGTAGAGAAGTAGACAGCTTTAGTATTACAACCCTTTTCTGGAAGAACCCTGAATGACAACAGCAAAGTAAAACCTTCACTGAAGGCAGAACTTCAGGAAGTATACCTGGTTATGCATTTTGTTTGAACAGAGAAATGGCCAGATGTGAAACTGATGCATATGCTGTAACCCATGGACTAGCTGGATGGCCACGGACCTGGAAAGAGCATGATTGAAAAAAAAACTAGTGAGAAAGATATCTATAGAAGATATATAAAGACAGATATCCCCTAATGGATGAAAGATGCAAGGTTACTTTTAACCCACATAAATGCTCATCAAAAGATGGCTTCAGCTGAGAAGTTCAATAACCAAGTAGATATGAAGTTCAATAATCAAGTCCACATTCTATGGACAGTCAGAGTCTTTCTCCAGCCACATCTATCATTGCCCAATGGGACCATGAACAAAGTGGCCATGTTGACAGAAAAGCATAGGCATAATCACATGGACTTCTACTCATCAAGGCTGCCCTGGCTATACCTGCTGCTCAGTGCCAGGTATATACCAACAGCAGAGACCAACACTGAGACCCCGTATAGTACCATTCCCCGGGGTGACCAACCAGTGAGTTGATGACAGGTTGAATATATTGGACCACTTTCTTTGTGGACAGGACAATGCTTTTTCTGCACATAATGCTTCTCCCAAAATTACCATCTGTTGACTTAGAGTGACTGCCTTATCCACTGTCATGGTATTCTACACAGCGTTACCAAGAAACTCACTCCATAGCCAAAAAAGTGTGACATGCTCATGGAATCCATTGGTCTTATCATGTTCCCCAAGACCCTGAAGCAGACATCAACATAAAATGATGGAATGGCCCTTCAAAGACACAGTTACAGCACCAATTAAGTGACATTCACCTGAAGGGCCAGAGGAATACTCTCCAGAAGTATGTTTTGAACCTGTGTTCAATATACAGTATAGTTTCTCCCATAGCCAGGACTCACTAGGAAAATTTTTGCTTCCTGTTCCCACAGCAAGTTCTGCTGGAAGTGGAAGTTTTGGTTCTAGTGGCAGTGTGGTTGTTTAAATAAGAATGTCCCGCCCCCACAGGCTCATATATTTGAATGCTCAGTCAATAGATATTGGCATTACTTGAGAATGATTAGGAGTTGTGGCCTGGTTGGAGGAAGTATGCCAATGAGGGTGGGCTTTCAGATTTCAAAAGCCCAAGTTAGTCTCAGTGGCTCTTACTTCCTGCTGCAAGCAGATCCAGATCCAGAACTCTCAGTTACTTCTCCAACAACATGTCTTTCTGCATCCTGCCATGCTCTCTGCCATGACGATAATAGACGTCTCTGAAACTGTAAGCAAGCTTCAATTAAATGATTTGCTTTATAAGGGTTGCTATGATCAAGGTATCTCTTCACAGCAATGGAAAGGTGACTAAGACAGGATGCCTTCCAAGGCTAGGTAGGTTTGGAAGCAATAGAAAGGACAATGACATCTTTCCAGTCTGAGCCTGTGCCCTAAGGAGACCTTGGTTGCTGGCTCCATACCCAGTCCCAAAACACCCAGAGGAAGCTCAACTCCCAGGTACTCTAACACACCCAGGATCAGAGAGGGAGCCTGACTCCCAGGTACTCTGATATGCCCAGGATCACAGGATCACAGAGGAAGCTTGAATCCCAGGAGATCAGACACACCCAGTAGCATTAGAGCTCTGACACACTCAGGATCAAAGCTGAGGTCACAACATCTCACCCAACACCCAGTGTAACTAGGACCCCCACAGGAACCAGGGAAACACAAACCCCAACCCAGCCATAGGCACGGGTTCCTTCCACCTTCTACCTATGCCCGGAGTAAACGCACATCTGGCTCTGGATCCCCACCTACCCCTGCAAAAGCCAGAGAAAGCTTGACTGCCAGGAGCTCTGACACAAGATCTCAGAAGCTTGGTAACAACAGGATGTCAGGATCCCAGAGGCAGCCTGATTCCCAGGAGCTCTGACACACCCAGAATCTCAGGATCACAGAATCACAGGATCACAGAGACAGCTGGAATCAGAGGAACCCTAACAAAACAAGGCTCACAGAAGGGATGGGATCCAGTCAGAAACAGAAAGGGCACTAGAGATAACTAGATGGCAAGAGGTAAGTGCAAGACCATAAGCAACAGAAACCAAGGCTACTTGGCATCATCAGAACCCAGTTCTCTCAATACAGCAAGTCCTGGATACCCCATCACACCAGAAAAGCAAGAATATTTAAAATCACATCTCATGATGATAATAGAACACTTTAAGAAAGACATAATTAACTCCCTTAAAGAAATACAGGAGAACAAAGGTAAACAAGTAGAAGCTCCTTAAAGGGGAAACACAAAAAAATCCTTTAAAGAATTACAGGAAAACACAACCAAACAGGTGAAGGAATTGAACAAAACCATCAAGGATCTAAAAAATGGAAATACAAACAATAAAGAAATCAGGAAGGGAGACAACCATAGAGATAGAAAACATAGGAAAGAGATTAGGAGTCATAGATGCAAGCATCATCAACGGAATACAAGAGATAGAAGAGAGAATGTCAGATGCAGAAGACACCAGAGCAAACATTGACACAACAGTCAAAGAAAATGCAAAATGCAAAAAGCTCCTAATCCAAAATATCCAGGAAATCCAGGACACAATGAGAAGACAAAACCTAAAGAATAGAAGACAATGAAGAATCCCAACTTAAAGGGCCAGTAAATATCTTCAATAAAATATAGAAGAAAGCTCCACTAACCTAAAGAAAGACATGCCCATGAACATACAAGAAGCTTAGGAGCCTCCAAATAAACTGGACCAGAAAAGAAATTCTTCCCATCACATAATAATCAAAACACCAAATGCACAAAACAAAGAAATAATATTAAAAGCAATAAGGAAAAAGTCAAGTAACATATAAAGGCAGACCTATCAGAATTACACCAGACTTCTCAAAAAGACAGATGTCATACAGACCCTTAGAGAACACAAATGCCAGTCCAGGCTACTATACCCAGCAAAACTCTCAATATAAATGGAGAAACCAGGATATTCCATAAAAAAAATTTACACAAAATCTTTACACAAATCTAGCCCTACAAAGGATAACAGATGGAAAACTCCAACACAAGGAGGGAAACTACACCCGAGAAAAAGCAAGAAAGTGATATTCTTTCAGTGAACCCAAAAGAAGATAGTCACACAAACATTCTTCCACCTCTAACAACAAAAATAGCAGGAAGCAACAATCACTTTACCTTAAAATCACTTAACATCAGTGGACTCAATTCCACAATAAAAAAGACATAGACTAACAGACCAGATACTTAAACAGGACCCAGCATTTTGCTGCATATAGCAAATACACCTCAGTGACAAAGACAGACATTGCTTCAGAGTAAAAGGCTGGAAAAATTTTATCCAAGTAAATGGTTCCAAGAAACAAGCTGTAGTAGCCATTATAATAATGAATAAAATTGACTTTCAACCAAAAGTTATCAAAAAGGATAAAGAAGGACACTTCATACTCATCAAAGGAAAAAAAATCTACCAAGATGAACTCTCAATTCTGAATATCTATGCTCCAAATGTACGGGCACCCACAATCATAAAAGAAACTTTATTAAAGCTCAAAGCACACAGTGCACCTCACATAATAATAGTAGGAGACTCAACACCCCACTTTCAGCAATGGACAGATAATGGAAATAGCAACTGAACAGAGATGCAGTGAAACTAACAGAAGTTATGAACCAAATGGATTTAACAGATATCTATAGAACATTTCATCCTAAAACAAAAGAATATGCCTTCTTCTTAGCACCTCATGATGCCTTCTCCAAAATTGACTATATAATTGGTCACAAAACTGACCACAACAGATACAAGAAGATTGAAATAATCCCATGCACCCTGTCATATATCACCTATCATATCATCTAAGGCTGGTCCCAAAGTCCAACAAAAACAATGGAAAACACACATACACATGGAAGCTGAACAACTCTCTACTCAATGATAACTTGGTCAAGAAAAAAAAAATGAAGAAATTAAAGACTTTTTAGAATTTAAGGAAAATGAAGACACAACATACCCAAACTTATGGGACACACTTAAAGTGGTGCTAAGAGGAAAACTCAAAACTCTGAGTGCCAACAAAAAGAAACTGGAGACAGTAAACACTAGCACCTTGGCAGCACACCTGAAAGCTCTAGAACAAAAAGAAGCAAATACACCCAAGAGGAGTAGACTGCAGGAAATAATCAAACTCAGGGCTGAAATCAACCAAGTAGAAACAAAAAGAACTACACAAGAATCAACCAAACCAAGAGCTGTTTTTTTTCTTTTCTTTTCTTTTCTTTCTTTCTTTTTTTTTTTGAGAAAATCAAGAAGATAGATAAACCCTTAGCCAGACTAACAAGAGGGCACAGAAACATTATGCAAATTAACAAAATCAGAAATGAAAAAGGAGACATAACAACAGAAACCAAGGAAATTAAAAAAAATATCAGATCCTATTACAAAAGCATATACTCAACAAAACTGAGAAATCTAGATGAAATGGACAATTTTCTATATAGATACCAGGTACCAAAGTTAAATCAGAATCAGATAAACCATAAACCCTAAAGAAATAGAAGCAGTCATTAAAAGTCTCCCAGCCAAAAAAAGCCCAGGACCAGATGGGTTTTGTGCAGGGTTCTATCAGACCTTCAAAGAATACCTAATGCCAATATTCTTCAAACTATTCCACAAAATAGAAACAGAAGGAACACTACCCAATTCATTCTATGAAGCCACAATTACACTTATACCTAAACCACACAAAGACCCAACAAAGAAAGAAAACTTCAGACCCATTTCCCTTATGAATATTGATGCAAAAATACTCAATAAAATTCTTACCAACCAAATCCAAGAACTCGTCAAAATAGTCATCCACCACAATCAAGTAGGCATCCCCAGGGATGCAGGGATGGTTCAATATATGGAAATAGATCAATGTAATCCACTATATAAACAAACTCAAAGAAAAAACACATGATCATTTCATTAGATGCTGAGAAAGCATTTGACAAAATTCAGCAACACTTCATGCTAAGTCTTGGAAAGATCAAGAATTCAAGGCCCATACCTAAACATATTAAAAGCAATATACAGCAAACCAGTAGCCAACATCAAACCAAATGGAGAAAAACTTGCAGCATTCTCACTAAAATCAAGGATTAGACATCCTGCCCACTCTGTCCTTATCTATTGAATATAGTACTCAAAGTCCAATCCAGAGCAAATAGACAACAAAAGGTCAAAGGGATACAAATTGGAAAGGAAGAATTCAGAATATCACTATTTGCAGATAACATGATAGTAAACTTAAGTGACCACAAAAATTCCACCAGAGAACTCCTAAACCTGATAAACAACTTTGGCAAAGTGGCTGGATATAAAATTAACTCAAACAAGTAAGTAGCCTTCCTCTACTCAAAGGATAAACAGGCTGAGAACTGACACCCTTCATTATAGTCACAAATAACATAAAATACCTTGGTGTGACTCTAACCAAGCAAGTGAAAGATCAGTATGGCAAGAACTTCAAGTCTCTAAGAAAGAAATCAAAGAAGACCTCAGAAGATGGAAAGATCTCCCATCCTCATGGATTGGCAGGATTAATATAGTCAAAATGGCCATCTTGCTGAAAGCAATCTACAAATTCATTTGGAATAACAAAAATCCCAGGATAGTGAAAACTATTATCAATAATAAAAGAATTTCTGGGGGAATAATCATCCCTGACTTCAAGCTGTATTACAGAGCAATAGTGATAAAAACTGTATGGAATTGGTATGGAGACAGGCAGGTAGATCAATGAAATAGAATTGAAGACCTAGAAATTAACCCATACACCTATGGTCACTTGCTATTTGACAAAGGAGCTAAAAGCATCCAGTGGAAAAAAGACAGCATTTTCAACAAATGGTGCTGGTTCATCTGGTGGTCAGCATGTACAGAAATGCATATTGATCCATTCTAATCTCTCTGTACAAAGCTCAAGTGGATCAAGGACTTCCACATAAAACCAGATACACTGAAACTAATAGAAGATAAAGTGGGGAAGAACTTCAAACATATGGGCACAGGGGAAATTTTCCTAAACAGAACACCAGTGGCTTATGCTCTAAGATCAAGAATTGACAAATGGGATATCATAAAATTGCAAAGCTTCTGAAAGGCAAAGAACACTGTCAATAGGACAAAACAACAATCAACAGACTGGGAAAAGATCTTTACCTATCCTACATCCAATAGAGGACTAATATCCAATATATATAACTTCTACAGAGACTGCAGAGAATCAAATAACCCTATTAAAAATGGGGTACAGAGCTAAACAAAGAATTCTCAACTGAGGAATATCGAATGACTGAGAAGCACCTAAAGAAATGTTCAACATCCTTAGTCATCAGGGAAATGGAAATCAAAACAACTCTGAGATTCTACCTCACACCAGTCAGAATGGCTAGGATCAAAAACTCAAGGGAAAACAGTGCCGGTGAAGATGTGGAGAAAAAGGAACAGTTCTGCATTGTTGGTATGATTGCAAGCTGACACAACCACTCTGGAAATCAGTCTGGTGGTTCCTAAATTTAGACATAGTATTACCTGAGGACCCAGCTATACCACTCCTGGGCATATATCCCAAAAATGCTCCAACATGTAATAAGGACACATGTTCCACTATGTTCATAGCAGCCTTATTTTTATTAGCCAGAAGCTATAAAGGACCCAAATATACTTCAACAGAGGAATGGCTACAGAAAATGTAATACATTTACACAATCAAGTACTACTCATCGATTAAAAACAATGTCTTCAGCCAGGTGGTGGTGGTGAACGCCCTTAATCCCAGAACTTGGGAGGCGGAGGCAGGCGAATTTCTGAGTTCAAGGCCAGCCTAGTCTACAAAGTGAGTTCCAGGACAGCCAGGGCTATACAGAGAAACCCTGTCTCAAACAAACAAACAAACAAACAAACAAAAAACTAAAACAAAAACAAAAAAAATGTCTTCATGAAATTCACAGACAAATGAATGGAACTAGAAAATATCCTGAGTGAGGTAACTCAGTCACAAAACAATACACATGGTATGCACTCACTGATAAGTGGATATCAGCCCAAAAGCTCAGAATACCCAAGATACAATTCAAGACCATATGAACCTCAAGAAGAAGGAAGACCAAAGTGTGGGGGGTTTGGTCCTTCTTAGAAAGGGGAACAAAACAGTCACGGGAGCAAATCAGGAGACAAAATATAGAGACTCAAGCAAAGGCCATCCAGAGACTGACCAACCTGGAGATCCATCCCATATACAGTCACCAAACCCAGACACTATTGTAGATGCCAAGAAGTGCTTGCTGACAGGAGCCTAATATAGCTGTCTCCTGAGAGGCTCTGCCAGAGCCCTACAAATACAGAGTCAGATGCTCAAAACCAACTGTTGGACTGAGCACGGGGTCCCCAATGGAGGAGTTAGAGAAAGGACTGAAGGAGCTGAAGGGGTTTGCAGCCATATAGGAAGAACAACAATATCAACCATCCAGACCCCCAGAACTCCCAGGGACTAAACCACCAACCAAAGAGTACACATGAAGGGACCCATGGCTGCAGCCACATATTTATCAGATGACCTTGTTGGGCATCAAGGGAAGGAGAGGCCCTTGTTCCTGTGAAGGTTCAATGCCCCAGTATAGAGGAATGCCAGGGCAGGGAGGTGGGAGTGGGTGGGTGGGGGAACACCCTCATAGAAGCAGGGGAGGGGGATGGGATATGAGATTTCGGGGTGGGGGGTGGGAGGACAGTGAAAGGGAATAAAATCTGGAATGTAAATAAAGAAAATACTTTTTAAAAGGTAAAATAAAAAAAGGACAATGACAAGGTGCATGTTATATAACAAGGGATACAACTCAGTTGGGAGCTGCCTGCCCTGCAGTCCTCCCAGCACTCCAGCGGCAGTCTTCATCTTGCCATCAGGTCACTGGTAGAGAACCATCAGGCAGACCAAGGTACACAAACTTAATCTGAGACTACCATCACACCGGTGGAAACCTTCCAGGATTTTGCCTGTAGCCAGGGCCCGGGAGGCTCAACGGGCCATCTGTACACCAACCCAGTTGTGCACCAACCCAGTTGGGGGGTCATCTGCCCTGCAGAGCGATCAGCACTTGGATAAGGTCCCTGCAGCCTCCACCATCTGTATACCCTGAAGGAGCAGATAGGCAGCACCAGGTTCACAGAGACAACCCGAGTGTAGCATTGCTTGGGGCAGGAAGCATTAGGGCTCCAAGGGCACCCAAGAGGAAGGTAGCACACCAAAGGACAAGCAGGCTGAGAAAGAAGTTAGGGAAATGACACCCTTCACAATAGCCACAAACAATATAAAGTATCTTGGCGTGACTCTAACCAAACAAGTGAAAGATCTGTATGACAGGAACTTCAAGTTCGTGAAGAAAGAAATCGATGAAGACCTCAGAAGATGGAGAGATATTTCATGCGTTTGGATTGGCAGGATCAATATAGTAAAAACTGCCATCTTGCCAAAAGCAATATACAGATTCAGTGCAATCCCCATCAAAATCCCAAATCAATTCTTCATAGATCTAGAAAGAGCAATTCTCAAATTCATCTGGAGTAACAAAAAACCCAGGATAGCTAAAACTAT
>BDUI01000269.1:158355-178733 GCA_002335545.1 Apodemus speciosus
GTGGATATTAATGAGCCCAGAAGCTCTGAATACTCAAGACACAATTAGCAAATCAAAAGATTCCCAAGAAGAAAGAAGGAGAGGACCCTGGTCCCGAAAAGAGAAGATCCAGTTTTGTGGGAGAGTATCAGAACAGAGAAATGGTGGGGAGGGGTGGTGATTGGGGATTGGGTGGAGGGAAGAGGACTTATGGACATATGGTGAGGGGGGGAACTGGGAAAGGGGAAAGCCTTTGGAATGTAAACAAAGAATATAGAAAATAAAAAAAAGAAAAACAAAGAATTATTATCTGGAAGTACAAGTCTGGGGAAAAAAAAACAAATATAACAAGGGATACTGGAGAGGTCCAGCTCTTTGGGGAGGAGTAAGAGAGGTAATAGGAAAAAAAAAAAGAGGAAAGAGAGTAAAATAACTGTAAAAAGATGTCTGACATCCCATAAACAATCATACTATCCAACATTTTCCTAAAGATAACCTAGACTACACATAATCCTATTATAAATAACATATGAGTTTAGTTTTACGAAAGTTTCTTACCTGAACTAACAATGCTCCCTCTAAAGCCAAAGGCCATCTAACAACCAGTAGACATAAGAAACCCTGTTTTGAGTTCTTGGCTAGGGCTGCTCAAGAGATTCCCAAAGCATAGAGCCTATGGCTGCTGCCTCCAGGAGTAGAAGGCGAGTTCTTCCTGCTATAGACACCATACACACCAATGAACCATAACTGACCTAAATGCCTCCTCCCTGAGTAACAGCTTTCATGGTAGCAAAAAGCACAATGCAATCTTCCAAAGGAAGGAGGAAATCAACAGTTCTACCCAGGCAAGACCCCTATGAACCACAACATTGGAATGATAATCCTAAGTGTTCAGTCCTTATTCACATAAAGAGGCAATTCCCAGTTGGAACCTAAGCATTCTTAAGCTGTGAGTGTAACCAAGAGTAGCATTTATGTAAGACAGAGTCAAATTTGTTCAAACCCTGCTTTTATATACCAATAAAGCCAAAGTAAAAGTGGAAATTTTCTATGTAGACATTCATAACACTCGGTTCATAAAAACGTGTTCCTAAGACCCATGTTAGAGTGTGATAGCCATCTGCGGTCTGTCCTTTGAGAAAGGGACAACCTTTACTAAATAAATACTTTACTTGATACTTACTGCTCTCCTAAGTGACCATGGTCCATTGAATATAGGCTTTCCTGCCTTTAAACTCCCTTCAGTCTTCTCCATCTGCCCCCTAGTCCATCACATCCAGTTCGTGAACAACTCAAACATCTCCAGCTGGCAATGTCAGAGGAAAGTCATACTCCTGCGAGGACTTGCTAATCAATGATCCTGCTCCTGTGTTTCAGTCTACTAAGCTTCTATAGAAGATATGTGAGTACACCAATCACAAAACTGACTGTGTCAAACATCACTTCCACTATAAATGCCACACACTTTGGTAGAAAACAGTTACATTTTCATAGTAGTTTTTACTTTTATTTAATATAACAAGAATATCCACCATGTAATACAGCTCAAAAGATTGTCAAGAAATGAACACATGTATTTAATCTGACTAACCCACTCCAGAAATAGGAGTAGTTATCACAGCCCACCCCCCTTCAGCCCTCCACCCCCACCAAAATCAATTCAGACCCAGTCCCTGTTACTGCCTCCTTCAGCAAAAAAAAAAAAAGCCACCACTCTTAGATACCCAGTAAAGAAAAAGCAGCCCTAGGTTAGATCTTCAGCATTTGAGGGCAATGAGGAAATGGGGGAACCGTGACATAGACTTGAAAGACCAAATATAACTTAATCCCAAAACTCAATTTCATGTACATAGACTTTGACTTTGTTTTATGGGTTTGGCTGTTTTTGTCAATATTGAAACATTCATTCACAATGTTGCATACAGCTTAAGCTCACTGTTATTATTTATAGTGAAATATTATATTGAATTGTTTGTACTTCTAAGCTATCACAAGTGATGTGGTCATAAGTTCACATACCATTTCAGTATATACATATAAGAATGTTTATTATTTATTTTTATCAAGACTAAAAATGTCACTGGAATAGCCACTATAGATACTGGTCAGCCATTCTTCAAACTACATGCACCAGTTCCAACTCTATCACATGACGATCTGGCTTCACATTCACTCTCATGACCAACAACTTCTAGTTCAGTCTCTTCAACTTCAGCCATACTGCGGGGCATGGAATAACATCTTTGCTTATTACCAGTGAGGTTGAAAGTTTCTTAAGAATTCTTAAGAAAATTAAGAATATTACATATGATGACAGGTTATTTTCATCCCCAAGATGATAGGATTCAACATACACTTATCAATAAACATAACAAAACTTGTGTTTTTGTTAGACTCAAAAAATAGACTTAACAAAACACATGATCATCTCAATTGGCACAGAAAGAACTTGAATGAACTTTTACATCTTTTGTGATTAAAACGTCCTAAAGGAATATTCCTCAGCATAATAAAGACTATATATGTCAAACCTATAACCAACATTATGCTAAGGGAATTTCTGCTGGAATCTAGAATAATTTCCATTCAGAATAGTGCTCCAAGTTTTAGATAGATCAATAAGACCAAGAAAAAATAAATAAAAAAAGGAGAGGTCAAATTATTCTTATTTGCAGATGACAGAATCCTATACTTGAAAACCCCCCAAGAGTCTATCAAAAAAGAAAAAGAAAACCTTCTAATAGTTTTCAGAAAAGTTACATGATATAAAATCTACATATATAAATTGGTATCTTTTATACATAGCATTAACAAACTTGCAGAGAGAGAAATTAAGGAAAAGAATCCCATTAACAGCATCAAAACAAAAACAAAATTCCAAGAATTAACTTTACTAAGGGAGTAAACTGGCACAAAACTGACACATAGATCAATGGAACAAAATAGAGCCATGTAACTACAGTAGCCTAATATTCAAGAAAGTTGTCAAAAACATAAACTGGAGAAAAGATACCCCATGTTGGCCAGAGTAGGAGGAGGGCCACCAAGAGGGGAGTAAATGCCAGGTCAGAAGTGAAAGGTCAGTTGAGCTCACTGCACACACATTTGATATACATTATCAGTAGCAGAGATTAAAGGGTATGGTAGGACTAAGGACAACAGAAATGCAGAAAAGATCTATGACAGGTACAAAGGTTCCGATTGGGAATCAGCCAGAAAGAAGCAAAAAGTTTGCCCAAAGTACAGAGCCCAGATGACACATTAAGGATCATTTTATATTCTTTGACCATTGTACTTTTCATGCTGTGATAAAATACCAAGAACAATTTGCTGAAAAGTTTATTTTGACTTACTACTCCAGAAAAGTCCATCATTGCATACAACCAAAATAGGAAGAGAGCTGACATATATGCATCCACACCCAGGCAGCAGAAATTAGTCAAGTCTGTAAACTGTCAAAGCCTGATTCCAGTATTACACGCTTTGCAACATGGCTACACCTCCAAAAGGGTCAATAAACTCCCATCAGCCCCACCAACTGGATGTCAAGTGATCAAATATCAGAGCCTACAAGGATGTTTCTCCTTCAAACCACCACATTCATTCTCTAGTTCCCATAGGTTCATGGCTATCTTATTTAATCCAACTTCAAAAGCCCCATAGTTTTAACAGTCTTAACACTGTTCAAATGTTCAAAGTCTCTTTTGAGATCCAAGGCCGAGAGACCAGGAGTCAGACAGACTCCTTGGTAGTCAGACAGACAGAAAGGCATGGCTAGAGGATAAGGGTGGAAAATTTACAAGATCACCTCCTGGCTTGAAAGAAGAGCCTGGAAGCTTTTGTTTCCCACAAGCAGGCCCCCTGTTGATGGACTGGCTCAGGGCCAGTTCAAGTCATATCACACATAGTTGTAGACCAATCAACCATCCAGTCTGTCTCTAAAMAGAGCAACCTTGACATAGGGGAGGAAACTCTTCAAAGTCTCTGAAACCCCTACATCTGGAAAAGAGACTGGACTGTCAGTTTTCCAAGTCCCCACTCTGCCTTGAAAAGGGCCATTTCTCTCTGTGTGATTGCTGCAGGCATGTGTCTCCTCATACCCAGAAAACACATTCTTTAACTCTGATTCTGTCTGCAGTGCTTGATATTTCTCTGCTGCTACCTGTCATGTTATAGACATGTCCTGCCCTTTAACTTGTTAACTGGAAGAGAAAATGAACCTGATCAAGACCCCTAGACTACATCATTTCAAGACTCCTAGACTGCCCCCAGTAAAACAAAAAACAAATTATATATTACAAACCTCTAATGACACAGAATGTACACTTCTATTCCAATATAGAGAAAAGAGGACAAATTGAGGAAGGATTGGACTTCAGAAAGACCAGAACTGAGCTGGGCAAACATCAGGTCTTATAACTCCATACCCAGTGTCACAGCCCATATGCTTCACCCCTTCAGCCTTCTTGACTACAACACACATTCTTTCCTGGGCTGCTTCCACTCCACATCTATAGATCTCCCTGGCAGAAGTCTTATGGCTCTGATATGTCTAACATTTTGGGGCGCCACCAAAACATTTACCTTTCACAGTTTCATGCACTGGCCTATACTGCTTTACAGGGACTACACAGCCATGTATTGTCTGGCTTCAGCAGCTCTCTAAAGTTGTGGAGGAAAAATCCATAAGGCCTTTTCTCTCGCATCTTTCATGCCTTCAAAGCCAGTCACACATAAGCCATCCTGCTAAATTTGGCTTCAAACGGGATGGCCCCCACCCTCTTGGACTCCATTAGCAGCAGGTTTTATGTGGTAGAGCAGCTGCTTTCTAGAAATGAGATGCCTCTTAGGCTTTCTCCTCCCACAAGCTGTAACCTCAGCAAGGAGGGCATCTCACCTGAAGGCAGCCTTGCCAGTGTTCTCGTACAGAGGAAGAAAGAGCCACTGAGTGGCATTTTCTTAGTTAGGGATTCATTGCTGTGAAGAGCCACAATGGCCAAGGCAACTCTTATAAAGGACATCATTTAATTGGGACTGGCTTACAGGTTCGAAGGTTCAGTCCATTATCATCAAGGTGGGAACATGGCAGTATCCAGAAGGGTATGGCACTGGAGGAGCTGAGGAGCTACATCTTGTTCATAAGGCAGCTAGGAGAAGACTGACTGACTCCTCAGGCAGCTAGGAGGAGGGTCTCAAAGCCCTTCCCCACAGTGGCACACTTCCTCCAACAAGCTCTCGGCTACTCCAACAAGGCCACACCTTCTAATGGTGCCACTCCCTGGGACAAGCATATTCAAACCACCACAGGCATTAATCTCCTTAACATTCTTTTTTTCCTCCAAACTGTACATTTTGCATTTCTTTTAGTCCAATTTGTTTTTCTCGGTAGAGAAGAACTGCATAAGCATTTTATAGGCTCAACATTATTTACACTGTCTTAACATTTTCTCTGTCAAAAAACCTGCCCCTTACTTTTTAATTCAGCCTTGTATAAATTCTTAGGACAAGGGCAAAAAACAGACAGATTCTTTGCCAAAATGACACACGTATGGCCTCTATACCAGTTGCCAACAGAAACATTGGTCTCTAAACTTTCTTCAACTGGGCCTCCAAACTTCCACCTCTGGAATTACAGGCTCCACTATGAGTCCTAAATCCAGGAGAAAGCATTTGTAGGAAGAAAACAAGATGGAGAAACAGCTGAGAAATGTAGAATATATTATTAAAAACTCTCCAGAATACAATGCTTCTTTTACCCACCTCATACAAGTGTTCACAATGCCCGTCAATGGGAAAGCCCTTTTAGACACAAGGCCCTAAACACTACAACTCTCATCATTCAATCAACTTTGTAGACTCTTGACCATGGGCTGAACTCCATACAAGAGACGGTTTTCCCCCTGAAAACTTCAGATTTCAACAGAATGTTGTTATCACTGCAGGTACTTCATGAGAAAATGGGGTAGTGAAAGAAATAAGCTAGTGAGAATTAGCAGAAACAACACTGAGTAGGAAATATGTCCTCAAACACAAGCCCTTCATATATTCCACTCTGGAAGAGGAAAAAGAAAGGCCCAGAAAAAGGATGGACAAAGCACAAAATAAGATGGTAAAAGTATAAGTACTCAATAATTATAAACAGGATAAAAATCTCACCTGTTAACAAAAACATTTTAATCTTACATTGTGTGTATTCCTTAAATTGTATAAATCATCTTGGGCTGCCTTTAACTCCTTAATAAATGTCCACTGTCCACCTCCGTGTGTAACAGCGATGTCTGCGACGATCAGGGGTGGAAACTGTCCACCTCTGTGTGTAACAGCGATGTCTGCGACGATCAGGCGTGGAATACTTCAGGTGTGTGCGATCAGCTCCTACCAGCCCAAAAGCTAAGTATGTCACCAGATAGCACTTGAGACCTGTAGAAAATACCTCACCTGAGCTTCCTGCTGTGGATTAGGATCTGGAAAGAGGCTGTTCTGCAAAAACTAATTTTCACCATGAAGAAATCAATCTTGGGAGAGGATGAGTAACCAAATGGCTTCTTGAGCTGATATGAGACAGAATCTCCCTCTTCAGATCAGACTGACCTGCAGCTAACAATTCACTTTGTGGCTTTGAAAGTCTGATAACCTTCTTGCCTCAGTCTCCATATGCTAAAATTACAGGTACATGTAACCAAGCTTGGTTATCTTCTAAATTTTAAAATGTTAATTCAGAGGCTAGAGAGATGGCTCAACAGTTAAGAGCACTGGCTGCTCTTCCAGAGCACTGCAGGTTCAATTGCACTGGAGGTGGATGCTCAACTCAGCATCCACATGGTGGCCCAAAACAGTCCATGGCTCCAGGACTTGGTGATCTAATGCCTTCCTGTCTCCTTGGGCACCAGGCATGCACATGCAGGCAAAACACAGATACACATAAAATAATAAAATTCTTTTAAAAAATAAACAATGGGTCCACAATTGTCAAAATATTCCTTCCAACATAAAGATCTATGTAGAGTCTCTTACTCTTAATTCTGAATGCCTCTCAAGCACTTCCTTAGGATTCATGAAGACACTGCCTAAGAGAGTGGTATAGTGGCTATTCCTAGTTGTGAACTTGACTATATGTGGAATGAACTACAATGCAGAACTGGAAGGCTCACCTATGATCCTAATCTGGAGGCTCAGAGATACAAGTTTCTGACCTGGATCTTGGCATGGAGATCTTGAAGCATAGTGGCTATGAATTCCAGAAGATTAAGACAAGGAGATCTCTGTGTTCAAGGTCATCTGGGATTAAAGGCGAGGTGGCACACACCTTTAATCTGGGCCATACCCTCTGCTGGAGACCTACATAAGGACATTGGCAGAAGGAAGACTCACTCTTCCTTGCCTGCTTGCCTCATGAGACTGAGCAACTGCTAGATCCTTGAACTTCCATTCACACCTGCTGCTGACCATTGTTGGGGAGTTGGACTACAGACTAAGTCGTAATAAATTCCCTAACTATATAGAGACTGTGACTCTAGAGAACCCTGACTAATACAAGTGGTAAACACATCCTCAAGCTAGACACCTTCAGGTTTGAATCCTGGCCCCAAATCACCAGTTAATTTCTCCAATCAACCTAATGAATCTCTGTGCATCAATTTCTTTACCTGGAAACAGGCATTATATTCTCTTACTACTATGCTTTTTGTGAAATAAATTTATGTAATCTGCATTTATTTGTATCACAACAAATTTCTTAATTGAAAAAGGTATTCTATAGATAACAGCTACTATAACATGTAGATCATGTAGGAGTCATTTTTTTCATTCAAGAGATACTAAAGTACTTCTCAGTGGCAGAGTTGTGGAGACATAGCAATGAAGAAATGGTTCCAGAGAACTGATGTATATAACCTTACTTCAACTGTCCCAATCCACTGTCCACTTCCACTGTCCAGGGGAATTTCATAGCTAGTGATAAAAACTGGATTGACAAGTGCTACAAGACTCCCAAACTTCTGTCTTAAACACTTTACTTCTCCACTCACACGAATACTTAACACTCAGTCTAATGCAAAGATGCAGTTTGTAGACTTTGTTTTTATTATTTTTGACATACAACAAGAGTACTGTAAACAGAGTGTTTCATAGCCGCAGGATCTAGCTAAACAGTGAGTTCTTTTTGTCCACTTGGGGGCGTTCTTTTGGTTCATTGTCTCTGTTTGCTTGGTTTTGAGACAGAGTGTCAGCCTATAGCCTATGCTGGCCCTCACAGCTCGGGCTTCCCAATCCTGGAATCACAAGAGTTTTCACCAAGTTCTTGTCTTCTCTGATTTCTTCCTTGTTTAAGAAAAGCGACATTCCTCTGGAGGACTGTCCACTCTGATTCATTTCAATTGTGTGGCTTCCACATATAAATATTTCCCCTGAGAATTTAATTTGGTTTATTGTTTCATGAAAGACACAGTTATTTAATAATGGATGGTTTTATGAGATTTAATAAGGAAGCCATATTTGATTCAAAGGACGAAACACTTTTTTTTTCTTACATTCCTTACATTCAACAAGGTGTGGTAGTAATCCAGTATTTTAGAAAACTAGATTCTTCTTCAGTTGCTTCAGATTATGTGAAGGGAACAGCCACACCCAAGGTCTGTGCTGGAAACAGCTGGTGATGAAAGGCATCGACAAAGCAAAACAGTTTCACTGAATAACATTTGCATTCAGTTGGGGGAAGCACAGCTAGAACTGGAAGAGATCTCCAGAATACTTTATCGGTGTCTTACTTCTACTGGAAATGATTACAGTGATCCAGTTCATGCATCATCTCACGTCCTGACTTATCTAGCGTGAGCACACACTTAACACATCGCCCATCACGATTTCCTGCCTTGTACTTCTACGGCTTAGGGACAAGGACTAGACAGCACGTTTACCATTCTCAGCCTTGATCATATTTAAACACTCAAAGGTGCTTGCTCAATCATTACAAAATGAAAAGGTGAGAAGATCATTTTTAAAGATTCAAAATATTCAAAAACATAAGCAATATCCGAGTGAAGGATTTCGCCCTCAGGAAGGTAGGCTAACCTACCTTCTGAGAAGGGAGCTCCAGGGAACTAAGGTCAGCTGAGCGCAGGGATTTGGCGAAGCTTCAACAGCAGTATATTGAAAACAGGCTGTACAATTGCTAATAAAACTTTTTATAAGGACACACTTTTAGTTTTTGAAGAACAAGCTGGTCATATTGAAGCTTTGGGAGAAAGAACAAACTAGGAAGTGTCCTGGGAATAACCACAGGATTCCTTTCACAACAGAAGGCGCCATCACCCACGCGAGCCCACTCCCCCAGCTCCTCGATGCCCAATCGCACACACCCACACTCACTCCACTGCCAACACCCCGTCATGCCCCCAGCACGCGGCACGGCCCCCGCCAGCCCCCCAGCACGCGGCACGCCCCCCGCCAGCCCCCCCCAGCACGCGGCACGCCCCCCGCCAGCCCCCCCAGCACGCGGCACGCCCCCCGCCAGCCCCCCAGCACGCGGCACGCCCCCCGCCAGCCCCCCAGCACGCGGCACGCCCCCCGCCAGCCCCCCAGCACAAGGCACGCCCCCCACCAGCCCCCCAACACGCGGCACGCCCTCGGTCGGCTCACTCACCCAGACCTGCGGCCTGGCCCGGAACCGCGACCCGGTCAAGGCGCCACAAGTGCGGTGAGGGCCTGCTCCAGGGCCGGGGGATCCCGGGCGGCAGGTAGGAGCCTGACTTCCGCCGGATGGCCACCCGCCTGAAGTTATGGTCGCCCTCACTGTTCATGGTGGCCTGCGGTCACTCCCGGAAGCCTTGCCCTGCGCGCGTCCAGGCTGAGCGGCTCCCTGCACCCACCGCCCCGCGCAGGCCTCACTTCCCGGGACGCTGCGCTCCTGCCCCGTCAGACCCTCGGGCGCTGGCCGCCTCTGCTGCCCAGCCAATCGTCCGATCGCAGCGCGGTCCCGCCCGGACGCTCGAGAGGCTGAGGGGGACCGGCGCAGCCCATTGGCCCAAGGGGAGGCAGAGTGCACCTGCCCGGTTCACCTGAACCTCAGAAACGCCTCACCCGCTCACCTACCGACCACGCCCTGGGATGCCGGAAGAACAGCTCAGCTGTTACCCACCACGCTTTCAAATACCAAAGTCTCTCAGGCTACCGTGCTGCAAACTTTAGATAAGGAAGCTCAGCTTTGAGAATGACTGAGAAGAGCTAGCCCTAGAGCTGGAATTCCAGATGCACCGCCGGCTCTTGGAAGAAGCGAATCTCCTTGCCGGAAGCACTGTTCAAGGAGTAAGGAAGCACAGCTCTCACCTTAAAGGGAACAAGAGTTTCTTCTACAGCCCTTTTGAGTGGCCATGGCCCAGGAACACAGATTTAGGTAACCTCAAATTCCACGTTCCAACGCGGAAGCAGTCTTATAGTTCACAGAACAAAGAATGTCGTAAATCAAGGCAAGTTTAAAGTCTATTGGTAGATATATCAGAGAGGTGGTTACCAGCAAGATGGAGGCTTTTGTATAGGCTTGAGATACTATCTCATGACATTCTTAGCTTTCGTTGCTAGAAGTCATCTAAGTCAATAGAGTCCAAAGGTTTTTAATCTGTTAGTCACAGGATGTTAGTTTTAAAGTAGAGGTGGGCAAGAAGTGGCTATTCCTCTGGGCTAAAGCTAGCCCAAGGTAAGGTAATTAGCCTCTGGGATGTCAGCATTCGAACCTCTCTACAGTGCTGAAGTTCCAATCCGCCAGTCAGTCTGTGCAGACAGATTCCCTTCAGATTTCATCCACTGAATAAACTCTAAGTGGATCAAACATACACTGGTTTCCAGAACAGCACAAGACCCAGTTTGTCATGACCACTGTTAAAGGTACTGTAGTAATAACGTCAAGAGATGAGTTATGAGTATGAAGCAGTTTTCAATGTACAGTTCCACAGCAGAAAAGGAACATGAGCACAGAGGAAAGGCAGAAGCAGCTAACATGGTGTTCTGGCTCAAGACAAGAGCTTTTAAAGTCCCCTAAATACAAGAAACGTTTGTCCTCTCTCTCATGGGCAAAAACTTGCTCTACAAATTCCCCATCTTATTCATTTAGGATATATCACCTTATTTAAAAGATAATTTGTGACTAAACACTGACCCCTTCTTTGATCTAGACTCAATTGCAGAAACAGACTACACCTGCTTTTCCAACTCTAAAGAGTTGTGAGATGAGTTGACTCCAGCCTTTAGGAAGGAGAGAGGGGGTTGGGGGTGCGTGCTTATCCAAAACTCAGGAACGTCATACTGACAATGGGCCATAACAATTCATTCCTTACACTGCTTTCAGGAATTAAGTGCTAATGCACTAATGCACTTTGGAGTTCTTTTACATTTGGCACACACACACATATACAAACACACACACACAAGAATGTATATCTGTGGTTTGCAATGGTGGGAGCCTATAGTTCCTGCTGTTTGAAAAGCTGGAACAGGAAGATTACTGGAATCTAGAAGGCAGAGGTCAACCTGGGCAGCATAGTTAGACCTTGACTATGTGTGTGTGCACACCTGCATGTGCGTGTGCTAGGGATCACTACATATGTGTGTGTGCACACCTGCATGTGTGTGTGCTAGGAATCACTACTCTATCTTAATATCTAAGATTCTGTCTCCAGAAAAGGATTTTTTTTTTGATAACTGGAAATATTGCTCAGTGGAAAAATTCTCGCCTAGTATATTCAGACCCTGGTTACCATCTCTAGCACAACAAAATAAAATAATGTAGAAAGAGCATTTGCTTCCATATGTATAAATTAAATATAATTCAAATGCAAATTTCTGTCAAATGTCACTGTTTAGTAGAAAGGCCTGGTCATATTTTATGGTACTTTGTTAGCAGTATAGCTTAATTATTTTCAAGTGAGAAGAAGCCTGGCAAGCTTCTGTTTAGGAACAAATTATCAAACAGAACATTTTTTTAGCAGATAGTTCTCTTTTTGTAGTAAAAACACTTCTATGGGGCAAAAGGAATTTTGATGTATACATTTGGAACAGTGATTTCAAGCTGCCTTACTTGAAGATTTTCAAATAATACACAATTCTGTTTCTTGGTCCAAGATATTCACAGTTACCTCAGATATGTTCATATCAATATATCTGTTTTCACATGAAATGCTTGATAGTTTTCAACGGAACTTAACTAACATAAGATCCTTACACCACAATACATAGCAATGTGTTGCTGAGGTTATTTTTACTATAAAACATTTTAGGACAAGATTTTCTATATGGGCCAGTCTGGCTTTGAATTCACTATGTAGCTCAGCTTGGCCTGAAATTTGCAAAAATCCTCCTGTCTGAGTCTCTGTGGCACCAGGATTAAAGAAGTACCTCACCATGCCTAGCTAAGAGAAACCATTCCTAAGGGACCTTGTTTTGGTGACTATATTTTACCACATTAAATGAATGGAATCAGCAGATTTTATTTTATTTCATTTCAAGTTATACTTATCTAAGGTAGAACAAATACCTGGATATTATCTCAGATATATAGTTTTAACATAAAATTTTATTAATATAGGTAATAGGAAATTTCCCACTAACTCATCAAAATCTATTAAATGAGAAATGTATTAGATATCAAAGAGAGTGACAAGCACAAAAGACAGGTGTTGAGACCTTATTCTGTGACCAAGGCAATTCTGAATACTAACCAAACACTTAATAGTTTTCCTTGGCAAACAGACGACATTTAAAGCGTGCTTGCAGAGCAGAGGACGGAGCTCAGTGAGAGGAGCCTGACTAGTCAGCTGTCAGAACTCCTGCCTACAGTTCCACACTCACAAGGCTGAAGCAGAAGGGTTGGGGATTTAATGCCAGTCTAGGATACTGATACTTTGTTCACAAAAAGGAAAGGAAGAAACAAAGAGAAGGAAGGTGGGGTGGCTTAGAACATAGGAGCCCTGAGCTGGCTGCCAGTTAGATTGCCAGAGGATTCTAACGTTGCAGACCATAATGAAGGAGAATCACCATTTCCTCAGGAATTAACATAAAATGTCAGACTTGGAGTGTTTTTTAAGGGCTTTGGATTGATCATGTTCCTAAGTTTTATGTTTTCTAATGTACACAATTGTACATAGGAAGCCAGGTGTGTGGCACACACCTTTAATCCCAGCACCGAGCTACAGCGAGGCAGGCAGAGCTCTGAATTTGAGGCCAGTCTGGACTACATAGTGAGTAACATGATGACTATAACTGCATAGACAGATCCTGTCTGAAAATGTGTTTGGGGGGTGGGGTGGGGTGGCGGAAAGGCTGGACAGGTGGCTGAGTAGTTAGCACTTACTGCTTTTGCAAAGGACCCAGGTTTAGGTCCCATGTACCTGCATGGAGGCTCACAACCATCTCTAACTCCAGTGGGTCTGATGTCTTTTTCTGATCTGTACAGGTACACATGTGGTGTGTGGTGGCTTGAATAAGAATGGTCCCCATAGGCTCAAATATTTGAGTAAAATATTTTACTCAACTGGTCCACAGTTGGTGGAACTATTTGTGGAGGATTCTGGACTTGTGGGAGAGGTGTGTCACTGAGAAAACTTCAAGGTTTCAGAAGTTGCAGTTCACATGGTGTCTCCCTCTCTCTCCTGCTCTCTCAGCTCCTGCTCCAGGGCCACGCTGCCTGCCTGCCTGCTGCCACGCTCCCCRCCATGAAGGCTATGGACTTGCCCTACAACACTGCAAGCACACTCAGAATAAATTCTTTCTTTCATAAGTTACTTTGGTCATAGTGTCTCTTCACAGCAAAAGAAAAGTAACTGAGGCATGGTATGTATACACACATTCAGTCAAAAAACAATCAGACAAATAAAATAAAGTAAATCCTAAAAATATGTAGTCATACTCCATATGTCACTGTAACAAAACCCTTAAAGCAAGTAGTTCATAAGGAATATGGAAATGAAGGGCCTGAAGAAGTGGCTCAGCAGTTAGAGTATTGCCTGCTCTTCCAGAGGACACAGGTTCAATTCCTGGCCCCCCATATGGTAGTTCATAACCATCCAAGCTCCAAGGCATCTGCCACTCCTTCTAGCCTCTATAGATATATGTGTGATGCACTTACATACACGCTGTCAAGAATACCCACACACATAAAATAAGCATCTTAAAAACAAGTTTAGTTGTGTTTTGGACTTAAGAGACTGGAATGTCATCTTGTCAACCAGTAAGAGTAAGAAAGTAAGTAAGTACAAAGTACTGTACATTGACAAGGTAGAAAAAAGTATTTCATATTACCAACAAAATTCCCCACAGACATGTCCACAGGCCAATCTGATGGAGGCAGTTTTTCAGCTGAGGTTCCACCTTTCCAGATGACCCTAGTTTGGATCAAGTTTACAACTAAGCAACAAAGCTAAGAATGTAGGGTACTTTTTCAAATTTGTATCTCCTGTTTTGTAATTGTATTGGTTTATATTTGCATATGGGTGTTCTGTTTGCATGCATGTCTGTGTACCATGTGCATGCCTAGTGCCCACAGAGACCAGAAGAGGGCATTGAACACCCTGGTACTGGAGTAACAAAGGGTTATGAGCTGCATTGTGGGTGCTGGCAATTGAACCAGATCCTTTGGAAGAGCAACCACTGAGCCATCTTTCCAGTATCAGTCTTTCTTGTTTTGAGAATTATCTAGTCATTTCATTTGCCTACTTTGGGGGGGGGTTGTTATATTTTGTTTTGTAATTTTATGGTTGTGCTTTTACTACTTGGATAGTTTTCTTTGTTATATAGGAATTGTCAGTTGACTAGGGGCTGTACCTTTAAAAAAGAAAACTGGTTCTACTTCTTAGTAACTATCAATTGCTAATGTATCTTTCAGTGGAAGTGGGACTTTGTATCCATGTCCCTTCTCCATGCTGGAATTCTGTCTGCCTTGACTTTGCACAGGTCCTATGTATCCTGTCTCAACTGCTGTGAATTCATATGTGAATTCGTATTCCTAGTTGTGTCCAGAAGTAGTTCTCTTGTAGTCATTCTCTACCTCTAGCTCCTATGATCTTCCATAATCATTCCTGAGTATTGGGAGGATGTTTGATATAGGCATTTCATTTAGAATTAAGAGCTCCACAGCCTGACCAGTTGTGGATCTCTGTGTTAATTACCCTCTACTGCAAAAGGAAGCTTCCCCAATGAGTGCTGAGAGAGGTACTAAGCTACAAGCAAAACTGTAAGTCTTTAGCAGTCAGTTTAAAACTACATCCATTTAGCAAAGTGATAGAGTTTCTCCTAAGACCTATGACCCAGTATAGGCACAGGTCTTTCACCCCAGTGATGGTACCAAATTTGGAGTGAGATAACAAAAGGTTTGGTTACTTGTATTACATTTGTCCCACTACTGCACCAATAGGCATTTCTTCGTAGGTCATTTGTTGTAGTTTTCAGACTGAAAGCTAAGTACTTCTTTTTCTCCTCTAGTGGCATACATACCACCTTCCAGCACTATGAGAGCTAGTTAGTGGCTATGAAGATTATAGTACAAGCTTGATTTCTCTGCTTTCTATCATCATCAATGAGGTCTTACCATCAAGGTTTAGAGGGTAACCAAGAACACTGACAATAGCTTATAATATTTTGGGATCTATGGAACTTCACTTTTCAGTGACTCTAAAAGGTGTAACAAATTCCTGGTGCTGGAACTTTTATTTCTTATCTTGTGGTGTCTAGTAGATACATTTGCCAAGGTCCAGCCTTAGCTTGCAAAGGGGTTATAAGGAAGGGGTGTTTGGAAGCAACAGAAAGAATGACTTGAAGTCAATCATGGGGAACAAGCTGACAGCCTTGTGTTCTGCTCCTGCTAGGTCTCCAGAGATCTCCAGACAGCTAGGCTCTTATAGACAAAAGCCCAGTCTTTTATTTGCATATTAATTCAATCATCCACCCCAGGTTCCCTTTTGATTATCCCATGAATCAACATTTTATAATCTTAGCCCCTTGATTATTAGAAAAGACAGCAAGTATATATAAAAAATTTCAATAAATTCAGAGATCTGCCTGCCTTTGTAAGTATAGACAATAAGCTAGCTGGGTAGGATCTGGCTCTAAGATTCATTCCCACCCTGCCTGGGCCTAAACTAGCACTGTTCCAGGCTGACCTTGAACTCAGGAATCTGCCTGCCTTTTGTAAGCACAAACAATAAACTTAGCTGGGTGAGATCTTGCCCTGCAATCACTACACTTCATATCTCTTTATCTCTTTTCTTAATATCTTTTGGACAGCTGTCTCTGTTCTTTTTAGGTCCATGAAGCCCCTCATATAATTCATATTGCATTCTTATATTTTGCATAGTTGAGAAATTATATATTCTTGAATTCATGTTTTCAGAGTTCTTTCCCACAGCCTTAAGGGCTGTCAGGAAGGCCACAGTGTTTATTTTGCTAAGGATATAGACACATCCCTGCTTCCTGGACTTGTGCTGTCTCTATTATGGAGTCATTAACCTTGGCAGGGAGAATTTTACCCAAAGGAGTAACATAAAGTAAATTATGTACATTATTATGGAAACAAGTCATATGCCTAGCAACTGTCAACACTTGTGGAGGTCCACACCCTGCTACATCTGCTCCAGGAGTGGGAACCATGTTATTCAGGACTCAGCACACATTGTTGGCTAGATATAGGGTAATGTTTTTAGACTCTTTTTTATGTGTTGTAGGCATATATTTTAGGCACCTTCTAGAGTAGTAGTTTCTATATGTTTTTGAAATGTCTTTAGGTTTATCCTTCCCCATATTCTCTCCTATGTCTTCCCTTCCATTCCCCACTCCAATTAACCTTTCCTGTTCCCTTTATACTCTATGTTCTATCTCCTCTCCCTTGGAATCCACCCCACCTCACTTACCTGACCTCTATGGGTATTTCAAACAGTGCACATATATGAAGATTTGAAGATAATATCCACCAATGATAGGAAACATATGGCATTTGTCTAAGTTTGGGTTACTTCATTCAGAATGCTTGTTTTCAGTCCCATCCACTTACCTAAGAATTTCATAATTTTATATTCTAAACAGCTGAATACCATTCTATTACTTAATTATATCACATCTTATTTTCCATTTACTACTGATGGAACAACGTTCCAGTAAAATTCACAGAAATCGAAAAGCCAGTCTTAAATTTTATATGTAAATGCAAAAACCCAGAATAGTTAAAAATGATTCTGAGTAATAAAAGAACAGCAGGAAGTATCACCACTCCAGATTTCAGGATACTTCAGATTCTACAAATCCACAGCAATGAGAACAGCATGGTGGTAGAATAAAAGCAGATACTTTGATTAATGGAATAGAAATGAAGACCCACATGAAAGGCCACACTGCTAGTGGCAATCTAAGTTTTGACAAAGAGGCCAATAATATACATTGTGGGAAAGGTAACATCTTCAACAAATGGTGCCAGTAAAACTTGATAGCTACATAGAAGAAGCTCATTGTATATAAAACCCAATTATAAAATAATCAAGGACTTAAGCATAAGATCTGATATACTGAGTTTGATACAGGGAAAAATAGGGAATATACTTGAACTAATTGGCATCAGAAAACACTATTAAATATGAAAAAAATATTCTCATTGATCTGTAGGCTTAACATAGTAAAAACGGCCATCCTAATAAAAACAATCTGCAGATTCAGTGCAATCTTCATCAAAATTCCAACACAATTCTTTCTATATCATGAAAGGACAATTTTCAACTTTACATGGAAACACAAAAGTCCAGTTAGCTAAAATGCTCCTGAATAATGAAAACTGATTTCAAGTTGTATTATAAAGCTATAGTAGTAAACTGAATGGTATTGGCACAAAAACATACACATTCATCAATGGAACAGAATTGAAGACCTGGACACAAATTCACACACCCATGGATAACTGATTTTTGATAAATAAGTCAGAAATACACACTTGAAAGAGCACAAGCATTGTCAATACATGATGCTGGGCAAACTGAATGCTACATGTAGAATAATCCAAATAGTGGTATACTTTTCACTCTGCATAAAACTCAACTTTAAATGGGTCTAAGACCTTAACATGAAACTAGATATACTGAACCTGAAAGAATATGAAGTGAGGTGACAGCTTTGAATTCTTTGACATGGAAAAAGACTTTTGTAGTTTAGTTATTATTGACTTATGGCTTGAGCAGAACACAATTAGTACATGCACTAAGACAATTAATACACGGTACCTCATGAATCTGAAAAGCTTCTATATGGCAAAGGACACTGTTATTCAAACAAAGCAGCAGCTTACAGAATGGGAAATGATTTCTTTTTACTACCTATACAGTCAATATAAGGCTAATATTCTAAATGTAGAAAAAACAAAACAACTAGATATTAATAAAAAAACCAATTAAAAATGTGATGCAGATCTAAATAGAGAATTCTCAAGAGTGGAAACTCAAATGTCTGAGAAACAAAAAGTGTTCACTATCTTTAACCACCAAAGAAATGCAAATCAAAACTACTTTGAGATTCAATCTTATACTTGTCAGAATGGATAAGATCAATAACACAAGTGACAGCTCATGCTAGCAAGGGTGTAGAATAAAGGGAACATTCATCCATTTCTGGTGAGACTGTAAATTAGTACAGATGCCATGAAAATTAATGTGGCAGTTCCTCAAAAAGCTGCTGGGCAGATCTACCTCAAGACCCATCTAGACCACTCCTGGGCACATAACCCATGGTAGATTCATCCTGGTACAGAGACACCTGCTTAATCATGTTCATCGCTTCTTTCTTCATAATAGCCAGAAATTGTAAATAACCTACATATCCCTCAACAAACAAATGGATTAAAACTGTGGCACATTTATACAATAGAGTTAAAAAATGAAATCATGAAATTCCCAGAAAATTAATGGAACTATAAAATATCCCAGGTGAAGTAACCCAGACTCAGAAATACAAACATTGTATGTACTCACTTATATGTGAATATTAGCTGTTGAGTCTGATAATCAAGCTATAATCCCTAGAACAACAGASGTTATACAATATGGGATAACATTCAAGTTAGTAAACTCTAGAAAAACAAAAAARTTATTGGAATTGCAGAGAAGAAAGAAAAATATGACTTTTTCAATACCAATAGATAATTTGTAGGTAAAATTA
This sequence comes from Apodemus speciosus, assembly GCA_002335545.1. NCBI lineage: Eukaryota > Metazoa > Chordata > Mammalia > Rodentia > Muridae > Apodemus > Apodemus speciosus. Next base: position 177,508 of record BDUI01000269.1, read on the forward strand.
TTGCTGAATTTGTTCTACAAAGTATTTTTATCTAGAAAAAATATGCTTATATTTCACATTAATCTCAAATTTTGTCAGGTTCATTTGTAACATAATTAGAATATTTTATAACAGCAATTGTTATGTTATCATTAATAAAATAATGTCAAATAAAATGTAAATCTTGAGAAAAATATTCAAAAATATCTCCAAAATATGAAGTCCTTTTAAAAGCTTCAAGTTTCTTAGTTGTGGGCTCCTATAAAATCAATTTAAGTTTCATACTTTCTCACTTCAACTGAGAAGAACCAAGGCAGTTATAATCTGAACAAAAGCAAACCAAACTCCAACATTATAAATAACCAATGTCCCATGTCTGGGACTTACAGTCTTCTGGACTTCTGCAAAACAGTCTTGGTCACTTTTACAGCTTTACCTTATGTAATCTACACACCTTATCTCCTAGGTTAAGGCTACATGTACAGAATAGCTACTTCTGTCCTTGGTTGTTGGATAGTACTAGCGTCTCCAAAATGCTGGGGTCTCCTGATGTAACTGGGCAGGACTTTCACCAATAGTCTCTCATAGGCTTTCTTCATTTTACCAAGACTCAACTTATCTCCATGGCCCTTTCAATACTGGGGTTTCAACTGCCACTAAGACTGCACCTTCATCAATGTCTGTCACAATTYCAAGACTTAGCAGTTGTACATGACCCCTTCATACCCTGGCACTTAGTCTCTGTGAGACTAGGTGCTTCTTCTCCCACTCTGGCCAGACAAGGCAGCCCAGCAAAAACAACACATGCCATGAATAGCCCCCATTCCAGCTGTTTGGGACCCACATGAAGACCAAGCTGCACATCTGCTACATATGTGTGGGGAGAATTATGTTTGGTATAACAACAGGATTTTAATTATCAGTTAATAGAGATTAGACCAGTATCATTTCCTGGCTATTGTGAATAGAGCAGTGACAGGCATAACTGTGTAAGTATCTCTGAGGTAGGATATAAAATCCTTTGGATATATGCTCAGGAGTAATGTAACTGAGACATATGGTAGTTATTTTATTTTTAGATTATTAAGAAAGCTTAACACTCGTTCCTACAGTGGCTGAACCAATTGATACTCCCATCTATGCTCCAAATGCAAGGGCACCCTCAATCGTAAAAGAAACTTTACTAAAGCTCAAAGCACACATTGCACCTAACACAATAATTGTGGGGGACCTCAACACTCCACTAT
>BDUI01000269.1:199315-227730 GCA_002335545.1 Apodemus speciosus
TGCTTGAAGTTCTAGCTAGAGCAATTAGACAACATAAGGAGGTCAAAGGGATACAAATTGGAAAGGAAGAAGTCAAACTATCACTATTTGCAGATGATATGATGGTATACTTAAGCAGCCTAAAAAACTCCACCAGAGAACTCCTACAGCTGATAAACAACTTCAGCAAAGTGGCTGGTTACAAAATCAACTCAAGCAAAATAGGTAGCCTTCCAATACTCAAAAGATAAGCAGGCTGAGAAAGAAATTAGAGAAATGACACCCTTCACAATAGCCACAAACAATATAAAGTATCTTKGTGTGACTCTAACCAAACAAGTGAAAGATCCGTATGAGAAGAACTTCAGGTCTCTGAAGAAGGAAATCGAAGAAGACCTCAGTAAATGGAAAAATCTTCCATGCTCGTGGATTGGCAGGATTAATATAGTAAAAATGCCCATCTTACCAAAAGAAATCTACAGATTCAATGCAATGCCCATCAAAATCCCAACTCAGTTCTTCACAGAGTTAGAAAGAACAATTATCAAATTCATCTGAAATAACAAAAAACCCAGGATAGCTAAAACTATTCTCTACAGTAAAAGAACTTCCAGGGGAATCAATATCTGGGACCTCAAGCAGTACTACACAGCAATAGTTTTAAAAACTGCACGGTACTGATACAGTGACAGACAGGTAGATCAATGGAATAGGATTGAAGACCCAGAAATGAACCCACACACCTATGGTCACCTGATCTTTGACAAAGGAGCTGAAACCATCCAGGGGAAAAAAGAGAGCCTTTTCAACAAATGGTGCTGGCTCACCTGAAGGTCAGCTTGCAGAAGAATGCGAATTGATCTATTATTATCTCCTTGTACTAAGCTCAACTCCAAGTGAATCAAGGACCTCCACATAAAACAAGACACACTGAAACTAATAGAAAAGAAACTGGTGAAGACCCTTGTGGACATGAGTACAGAGGAAAAGTTCCTGAACAGAACACCAATAGCTTATGCTCTAAGATCAAGGATAGACAAATGGGACCTCACAAAATTACAGTTTCTGTAAGGCAAAGAACACTGTCAAGCAGACAAAACAACAACCAACAAATTGGGAAAGGGTCTTCACCAACCCCACCTCCGACAGAGGGCTAATATCTAATATATACAAAGAACTCATGAAGTTAGACTCCAGAGAGCCAAACAACCCTATTAAAAAATGGGGTACAGAGTTAAACAAAGAATTTTCACCTAAAGAAATTTGGATGGCTGAGAAGCATCTTAAGAAATGTTCAACATCATTATTCATTAGAGAAATGCAAATCAAAACAACCCTGAGATGTCACCTCGCACCAGTCAGAATGGCTAAGATTAAAAACTCAGGARACAGCAGGTGTTGGCGAGGATGTCGAGAAAGAGGAACACTCATCCACTGCTGGTGGGATTGCAAGTTGGTGCAACCACTCTGGAAATCATTCTGGAGGTTCCTCAGAAAACTGGGCACAACACTTCCAGAGGACCCTGCTATACCACTACTGGGCATATACCCAGAGGTTTCCCCAGCATGTAATAAGGATACATGTTCCTCTATGTTCATAGCAGCCTTATTCATAATAGCCAGAAGCTGGAAAGAACTCAGATGTCCCTCAATGGAGGAATGGATACAAAAAATATAGTATATATACACAATGGAATACTATTCAGCCATTAGAAACAATAAATTCATGAACTTCTTAGACAAATGGATGGAGCTGGAGAACATCATCCTAAGTGAGGTAACCCAATCTCAAAAGAACACATATGGCATGCACTCACTGATAAATGGATATTAGCTTAGAAGACTGGAATACCTAAGTCACAATCCACATATCAAATGATGTCCAAGAAGAAGGAAGGAAAGGCCCCTGACTCTGGAAAGGCTTAATGCAGCAGTGTGGTGAAATACCAGAGCAGGGAAGGGGTGAATGGGGGAAGGAAGAGGGCTTATGGGACTTAAGGGGAGGGGGGAGCCTGGAAAGGAGGAAATCATATGAAATGTAAATTAATATATCAAATAAAAATTTAAAAAGTTATCTGAATTAAAAGATTATTCCACCAAAAAAAAAAAAAAAAAAAAAAAGGGCAGGCCACCTTAGTAAAGTTGCCATGGTTTCAAGCTCAATGTATACATTCATGAGGACAAGCTGCACATGGCAAAACCATGTTTTTCCAAAAAGGTATATTAAGGATAGTTTAAACTGTAAACATTTAATAGAATATCAGTAGCAAGTAATAATGAGGAATCTGAAGTAAACTCCTACCCTCTACACCTGGGTAGAGCACAAAAATAAAAACAAATCAAGAACAATTCTGTGTTTTGAAGAAACTGAGGCCACAACACTCTTTTGTCTTGTTTTCTTGGGATGTTCCCAAGTGCACTCAGAATTTTCCACACAACTCCATCACTCGTCAGTGTTACTGGAGACTGGTTCTAATGCTTTGGCATAATTGTGAATCTGTGTGTCCAAATGTGAAAGGTCCTTTGCTGCAGCAGCCCTAATAGCTTCTGTAAGATAAAATTTCTGCAGAACAGAAGTGGAAAAAATGCCTCTTAGGGCTAGCAGAGACCCCAAAACTTAGAAGCCATAATCTTTCATTCGACATCCTTTTGATCTCTTTTATTCCTGGTAGCCAAGACCCTATATAGATTCGAGAAACTAATTTGTAACTCACTCTCTAAAGTCTTATTGCTGGCCAATGACCACCTTAAAAACCATAATGCTTTGCCTCGACCATATTAGCTCGAATCAAGAATTTCCGGAAAAAAATATGGCATTGCAATGGAGATTCTTCCGAGATTCCTAGGAGTATGGAAGTTCCATTTGTTATTTTAATAAGTCCTTAGGAAATACTACGGTTAAGTCTGGTCTGAGACTAAGGACTCAGGCTAAAATATCTACATATGAATTAGCACTAGCTCAGAACCCTCTCTGTAAAGGTCTGTAAAGAGCTGCCGCCTTTTGTTTTGCTAATGCCAATGGAGTCAACAGCCATCCAAATAGTCACAATAACAACCCTGGCTTAACCAGGTATAGAGCTCAGACTTCAGCTCATGAAATATTAATGAGGCTATGTGAAACCTAAGGAAAGATTTACAGAATTTAGCTTGTCTGACATTATGAGATATAGGAGATTTTAAGTTTTACAGACAAAAGCTAGATGTTAGATAGAACTTACTCATAAAGGTTCATTTAATCTAAAAATATCTTTGCCCATGTTTAAGTCTCCAAGCGTGTTTCCAAGATACTCTTTATCTGGATGATTCCACATTCTCTTGTGCGGTATGTTGTGTAAATTGCTCTTGCTTGGCTAGCTGCATCTTTTATTATGTATACTCAGAATAACAACTTTGGCTAAATACAGGTGTGGGGCACATTGCAGTTTTCAGCTCATGGCCTAAGGATGCTAGCAAGGCTTGTTTAGCTAGTCACATTTTTTTAGTATATAATTGTCAAAGCCAGACGCTCAAGTAGGGGGCTCTAAAATAGGGCCCCTTACTAGAGAGAATATATGCCTTTTTCACAATGTAAAAAATCCTGCGTGTGTGTCTTCATTTTTCGCTGACCCCTGGTCCCCCCCCCCCAAAAAAAAAGTATGGTTTCGCCCGCAAATGAAGCTCCCATGAGGGTCCACGGCTTGCAGCAGTCCTTGTTCCCAGGTGGTCCTTTCCCACCTTTTTCAGCCCCTCCTGGGCTTGAAGGACCTGGTGGGCCACACTCTTGGAGCCTTTGCTGTAGTGGCTGGGCCTGCACCATTTCTCTGCCATTCTCTATAGATTGTGGTAATGGAGCCAACCCCTACACAACCACAGAGGTACAGTACCTGTTCAGTGGAAGCAGCTCCTATGAAGATCCAGTTCCTGTCATAGGGGCAAGCTCTTTACATTTGACCAGCTTGACTGTGTTGACCCAGGCTGCCAGAGCTCTGAAGAACTCCTGCTGCTCAATGACTTTTATAGTAACTAGAGCATCTTGCAGCTTCCATGCTGCCAGCCAGAGGAAAGGAAAAAACATTTGTTTTCTAAAAGTGTGACACTGGAAGTTTGAGTGCATTAAGTTTATAGATTGTCTTTCTTAGGGGATTTTTTTTTTACAATATTAATTTGTCCAATACCTGACCATTGAAAGTTTTTCTGTTTTCTAGTTTTTCTTTGAATTCTTTCTTTATTATTTTAAAGTTTTCACTATAGTGGTCTTTTCATTTTTGTTAACTTATATAAGGCAAATTTGGGATTAGTATGACAGAATTGCTTCCCTGACTTCTTTCTAAATGTGTTTGTCATTGTTATACAGGAAGGCTAAAGTTTTTATCCATTTATTTATATCCTCACACCTTGTTGGAAGTGTTTCTCAGCTTTAGTAATTATTGTGCAGACTATGATGCTCTTTTATATATACAATATTCCCAAAATTACATGGGAATGTGCACATCTGCATGTAAGATGCTGAAGGTCCCTGACCCCAGTTAGATTTGATTGGTAAATGAAGTTGCCAGTAGTCAATGTTGTTTGTTTGTTTGTTTGTTTTGCTTTGTATGGTTTTGATTTTCTTGGTTTTTCAAGACAGGGTTTCTTTGTGTAGCCCTGGCTGTCCTGGAACTTGGTCTATAGACCAGGTTAGCCTTGAACTCAGAGATCCACCTTCCTCTGCCTCCTGAGTGCTGGGATTAAAGGCGTGATCCACCATAAGGTAGAAATAAATGAATTTCATTGTCCCGACCTGCAGGACAGTCAACAGGGTCCCCCAACCACCTAAGAGAAGGCGAGAGACAAGAGACACAAGAGACAGACAGCAAGACAGTATTCTGATCAAGCTGTCAAATTTTATTTTTTTACACAGGCTTTTTAAAGGGGAACAAGCAGGCGAGGGGAGGGATGAAAGGGGGGAAAGTCATTGTATTCAGGGGAACAATCTCAGGGGGCTAGTATCATTTCTCAGGAACAGTTTCTCAGAATTGTCTCTCAATCTCAGGGAAGGTTGGCATCTACTGTAGGAACTTGGCATTAGAAATTGATCAAGAAGAGGTGAAGTGGAAGGGGGTTGCTATCGTAACATAAACACAGGTGAGCTTCGTTTGTTCTAGCCCACTTGGGTGAGCTCTGCATGTACTGACGATCTAGTTTACTTGGCTAAACTTTAAGCTAGTACTTTTCCCTCTAAAAGCAGGCTAGAAGAAGCAGGCTAGAAATGGCTGAAAGGAGGTTTTAAGATCTATGTGAGAATGGCTCCTGGGATTTCATAGCGTCTACCGTCATGGCTTCCTTTTCATTTTAATTTCATTAATTTAGGTTTTCTCTTTCTTTTAGTCTAGCTAAGAGTTTCTACTCTCTATTTTCAAAGAACCAAGTTTTTGCTTTGTTGATTTTTTTTTTTTTGCATCTTGTGTTTTCAGTTCATTGATTTTTTTTTTTTTTACTACAGCCTTAATAATTTCTATCTATTGATTTAATGTTCTGCTTATTTTACTACCGGAGAGTTAAGGTGTGTCATTAAGATATTTCTTTGAGTACAGAGCAGAAACTGAAGGAAAGGCCATCCAGAGATTGTCCCACTTGAGGATTCATCCAGATACAGTCACCAAACTCCAGCACTGTTGTGGATGCTAAGAAAAGCTTGCTGAAAGGAGCCTGATATAGCTATCTCCTGAGAGGCCCTCTCAGAGCCTTAAATACAGAGTTGGATGCTCGAAGCCAACCATTTCATTGAGTGTGGTGTCCCCAATGGAGGAGTTAGAGAAAGGACTGAAGGAGCTGAAGGGGTTTGCAACCCCATAGGAAGAACAACAATATCAACCAACCGGACCCCCCAGAGCTCCCAGGGACTAAACCACCAATCAAGGAGTACACATGGCTCTGGCTGCATACATAGCAGAGGACGGCCTTGTCAGGCATCCATCAATGGAAGGAGAGGTCCTTGGTCCTATGAATGATCAATAGATGCCCAGTGTAGGGGAATTGAGAGTGGGGAGGCAGGAGTGGGTAGGTCAGAGGGTGGAGGAACACCCTCATAGAAGCAGGGGAGGGGTGGGTTAGGGGGTTTCTGGGAAGGGGGAAAACAGGAGTAAGGGGATAACACTTGAAATGGAAAGAAAGAAAGAAAGAAAGAAAGAAAGAAAGAAAGAAAGAAAGAAAGAAAGAAAGAGGTGACAGACAGGAAGGAAGGAAGGAAGGAAGGAAGGAAGGAAGGAAGAAAGAAAGAAAGAGAGGAAGAAAGAGAGAGGAAGAAAGAGAGAGAGGAAGAGAGAGAGAAAGAAAGAGGTGACAGACAGGAGGAAGGAAGGAAGGAAGGAAGGAAGGAAGGAAGGAAAGAAAGAAAGGTGACAGACAGACAGGAAGGAAGGAAGGAAGGAAGGAAAGAAAGAAAGAAAGAAAGAAAGAAAGAAAGAAAGAAAGAAAGGAAGGAAGGAAGGAAGGAAGAAAAAGAAAAGAAAAGAAATTTCTTTGAGATCTCTCTAATTCTGTGTGTGTCAGGTGTGAGTGCATGAGTCAATAAGCACCCATACAACAGAAGAACAGAGAGGACTTAGGGTATTTTTTWAAAATCATTTCACCTTATTCCCTTGAGAAAGGTTCCTTCACTGAAAAGAAGTTCACACTTTAGGCTAGACTGGCTGGGCAGTAAGCTCTCAAGATCTGCTTATACCTGTGACCCGTTGCCAAGCTGAGGTTACAGGCACCCACAGCCATGCCCAAAATTATATGTGGTACTTGGTGTTTGACTGAAGTTGTCCATAGGAACTTAAAGCTACAGACACTCTTCCTAGATCTGCTTTTATCATCTCTCATAGGCTTGTGCATGTTGAATTTTGGGTTTTCACTCAATTCTAGGATTTTTTTTCCCTTTTTGATCTACGACCCATTAATCATTCAATAAATACTGTGTTTTTTAATATCTGAGATTGTCTCTACTTGGGGTTTTCTCTAGCTGTTGACTTGGGAGTATTCCATTATGCCCAAACAGAGTTCAAGATTTTGGTGTTTTGAATAATAAAAGCCCCCATAGACCATATATTCACGTGTCCATAGTTATGTGGATTTATGTCTGGGTTTTCTGTTCTATCCCATTGATTAATGTGTCTGTTTTTATACTAAGATCATGCAGCTTTTATTGCTATAGCTCTCTAGTATGACTTGAAATCAGGGATGGTGATATTTCCAGTTCTTTTATTATTCTGGAGTGTTGTTTTTAGCTACATGGGCTTTTGTGTTTCCCTATGAAGCTGAAAATTGTCCTTTCATGATATAGGGAGAATTTTATTGGAATTTTATGGAGCTTTCATTGAATCTGTAGATTGCTTTTGTTAGGATGGTCATTTTTACTATGTTAAGCTTACAGATCCATGAGCATAGAATATCTTTCCATATTCTGATATCTTCTTCAATTCCTTCAAAGATCCAAAGTTTTTGTAATGCAAATCTTTAACTTGGTTCAGTAGAGTTACTCTAAGACTTTTTATATTAATTGAGGCTATAGCAAAGATGTTATTCCTTGATTTGTTTGTAGGAGGGATATTGTGCTTTCTGTGTGGGTAAGAGTCCCTGGAGTTCATGAAGGGAAATGTTAATGGGAACAGCTGCTAATAGTGGTTGGGAGAGAGAAGCACAGAAGAAGCAATGGAAGGAATTGGGTGGGTGGTTAAGGGAAGGAGGTCAGCTGCATATTGGATGTACTGCAGCCAGGAGAGGGTAGTTTGGAGTTACTTCTGAGATTGATTTTTCCATTGAAGAATATTAGCATGGTTAAAGATGAACTTGGAGGTGAGAACAAGCTCATGGGAGACATGTGGGTCAGCTATGGGGTATTTGGCATAGATGTTAGGGTAAAGTTCACCCATTAATCTGGTTTGCCAACATTCATCCCATTGATAATTGATGGAAAGCTGAAAATTAGTTTTAACGTTGGCAAGCATGGTATTGCCTCAGCTGGTAAATTTTATTCTGCAGCTCCAATATCCACAACTTCCATATGTGGAGATGTCTATGATTCAATAGACCTATGTTTCAATAAAGAAAGCAGAGGAAAGGGCTGGAAGTAGTGGGATGCAATTTGGGTGTAGGGGGAATCTCAATCCTAGCCTGACATCCTTCAAGTATGCAATCTCGGTTTCTATGACTTTGTTGTGTACATTGTCTGTTTTCCTATCAAAAAATCTCCAGTTGTGGGTGTTGGGAAAGCTATGGAGAGGCTGGGAAGTAGTAGTTAGTATAAAGAATGACAAAAACAGCCCTGAGAATTAAAGAGAGAGGTGCTTGTGGAGGGCACATGGCCTGGCTTACAGCCACCAGGTCATAGAGGTTCTTTCAGGAGATCTTGCTGTCCCTCTGGGCATAGTGCTTCCTCTGCCTCCTCTTCCACCTATGTTCCTTGATCTGACAGAGAGAAGCAGGCCATCTTCTTGGTTGGTGGGCTGGTGTTGGACATTTTTGTCAGAAACCCAGATAAACTTAGGCTGGTACTGTGGGAAAATGCAAGTAAAACCCTCCTGATTGTAAGGAGAGGGACTGGTTCCTTCCAAATTCCATCCAAAGGATCATGCCATTATACTAGGATGTGTGTGCGTGTGYGTGTGCGTGTGYGTGTGCGTGTGYGTGTGYGTGTGTGTGTGTGTGTGTGTGTGTTAAATATGTTCAGGGTGGTCAGAGCTATCATCAATTGTACATCAGTGGGTAGGTGGTTGTCTTTTGTTTTAGAAGTTGGGCCTTTAGGATTTGATGTGCTCTTTATACTATTCCTTGGCCCTGAGGAATTCTACAATTCCTGAGGGAATTGCCAGTATGGTGGGCAATTTCCCAATGTGTGGAGAAGATTTTGAATTGAGAGCTAGTTAAGGCAGGGCCATTATCAGTTTTTATCTGTTGAGGAATGCCCATGATGGCAAAGGTGGAAAGCATATTGTGAATTAACTTTTTTGTTTTCGCCTGTTTGGACTGTAACCCATATCACATGTGAGTGACAAAACATATTTCTGTCTACTGAAATGAGGAATATGGGTGACACTGATTTGCCATAAGGCATTGTATTTGAGGCCCCAGGAATTTGTGCCTCAAATTATTTGAAAAGTTAGGGTGGTAATTTAGAGTTAAGCAAGGGAGATGTGGGGGAAGCAGGCATGAAACCTCTTTTTATTTGTATGTGTGCATGAATGAAATTGGTCTGCTTGTTCAGTGGAGACTATGAATGTTCCTGTTAAGGTGGTTTGGTCAGCAAGGATATTTCTCTCAGATATAGGGCCTGAGAAGTGACTGTGAGATCTGACATGCTGGATGTAGGTTGGGAGTCTCTCTCCCGCAAGAGAGTGGAAACCTCTTGAGCCAAATGGGTTGGTGTATAGTTTGACAAAGGATCTTGACAGCCAGGGGATCAAATTTACAGCATATACACTGTCTGAAAAGAGGTTAAGGGGCCCTTGACTTGTTTTAGAGCTTGATAAATAGCATATAATTCTATATATTGGTGGTGTGATGAGGCAGCCTTCTGAATCAGAGAATTGGGGGTTCATTCTTGGGGGAATAGTATATTAATGCTACAGCTTCCCTTTTCCCTCCACCAGTAAATATCGAGGGTATTCCAATTACGGGCCTTTTGGAAAATAGTTTGGGTGGCAGCCATCACAACAGAGAGAAGTCAGAGGCCTATTTTTCGTAAGGATAATGGTTGTCAATTTATCTTGGGAATCCTATTAAGCTGATAGCAAAGTGAGAGTGATTTTTACTTAGCCATTGAATATTGGAGAGGGAAAGGGGGTGATAAGAATGTCAGGTTCTTTTCCTAAGGTTTGTAGGGCTCTGTCCCTGCCATTTTTAATCATATTAGCAAATGCATGCACCTCATTTAGAGTTTGGTGTGCTCCAACCATCAGTGTGTGGAGCCATTCCATCACCCCTGAGGCTGGTAAAGGGCTCCCACAAGTGTACAGGAGGGATTAAAGATTAGGAGCTGTATGGGCACTGTTGGGTCATACCTAGCAAGAGCCTTATCTTTTAGGGCTGTATTGACAGAATTTAGAGCTAGGATTGCTTCAGAGAACAGCGTTCTTGGGGAGGAGGGCCTTTTATCTCTTTTTAGGAGGTTAAAGAGGGTTTGAAAGGTGCTTGTGGAAAGGGGGAGCTAGGGTCAAAGCCAGTTAAAGTTACCTAAAAAGCTCTGGATGGAGGCAAGAGTTAGTATTTTTAGGAAAGGAAAAGGTGGGTTTGAGGGGGTATATTGAAGTAAGGAAGATTTCTGTTCCTAAAAATGCAATGGGCAGAATAAGTTGGATTTTGTGAGGGGCTATTTTGAATCCTAGGGCAGATAAGGAAGGTATTAGATAGTCTTTAACTTGGGAGGGGAAGGTGGGAGAATCTCCTCATATTAAGATGTCATCCATATAGTGATATATATTGTGTCCTTTGTCTAAATAAGGTTTTAATGCAGTGGCCACAGCCCCCTGAAAAATGGTTGGACTGTTAGCTACTCCTTGTCTGTTTTTTCCTGAGGTAGAACAGACCATTCATATAGTGAGGCTGGGCCAGAGTTGTTAATGGGGGTGCTGAGAATGCGAAGCATCCGCAGTCTTGGTGGTGGCAAGGGATGGGAAAAAAGTAGTATTTATGTCTATTGCTAATGGGGGGACATTGGCAAGGATGGCCAAGATGTGGGCAGCCCTCTTTGGGGAGAGCCCCAGACTCACATGGTTTTGTTAATTATCCTTAAGTCTTGTAATAGTCTCTGCCCCCTTTTTAAATAGTGAACACAGGGGTGCTCCACTGACTGCATGAAGGAGAAATGTGTTGTAGTTGAAGCTGTTTTTCTACCACTTGTGTGAGAGCTTTAAGCTTTTCCCTTGATAGAGGCCACTGTGGAACCCAACTGGCTTAGTTGGAGAGCCAATCAAGTCAGGGAGTATCAAATCTAACAGTGGCCTTTAAAATTGGGAGTGATTTGAAGAAAGGTTTTTAGGGTCTTCTTGGGTATAACTTTCTTTATAGGTATTGTCATATATTTTGATGTGGTCTCTTTCTGATTGGGTGGTAGGCACTACTTCTAGGGCTTGTAAGATATCTCTCCCTAGTTGATTGATTGCTATCTAGGGGGGAATATAAGGCTGGTAGCTTCATCAGGGTCCTCCCACCTGTAGGCCTGTTTGGTCATAAAAACATGAGAAATATCCCCTCTCCCATGCCCAGGGTTTAATTGCCAGTTGTGTGGAATCTCTTGTTGTCTTAAAATTGTCTTGTCTGCTTCAGTATCAATAAGGCCAAAAATGACTTGTTATTGCTGCAGACCAAACTCAGCTGGAAATTGTAGTCCCGGGAAACCAGGGTTCTTTTGGTCCAGGAAGGTACAGATTCAGCGAATGATGCACAGACACCAAATGCAGAGGTGGTTTAGAATCTGAGTGTATTTTTTACCTCTCAAACAGGAGTTTTTAAGCATGAGGGATTGACATTTCCATATTGAAAGATGTATCCAGTAATGCAGGCACAAGGGACAATTAGCATAATCATTTGGCACAAGGAAATGTAAAATCAACCAGGTAAACCGTTTCCGTATAACAAATTTAGAAGCTCAAACACAGATAACATCAGTCTTCCTGATACAAACTTTTAAAGAGACTTCAAAGGACGTTTTTTTCAGACCCCCTAGGCGGGGTCTGCAAGACARAAGCAGTTCCTCACAAGCTTCCATTGAGGAAGCTCTGAGCTTTGCACTACCTCAAATGTAAATTTAATCTGCCCAACACCCACCTGTCCGGCAAGGACATAGATGAGGTTCCTCAAATGTAAATATCTTCTAATCTGAGCCTATTGTCTCAGACCAGAACCAAAGCCATTTGTCCTGCAAGGACTTTGTATAAGGGTCGAATAACAAAAGGAACTTGTACTTTTAGGATTCCCAGAAAATTTTTACTCATTGTTTCATATTTCCATTGAGATCTCCTTTTTAATCTTGGGGGGGGGGGGTAAATGTAAAATGTAAATGACTAAGGCAAAGCATTGCAGTTCTAAGAAAAGAGGTTTTTGGCCAGTGATTTTACTTCAAAGAATGGATTACAACTTATTTTCTCGAATTTATTCAGCCTCGGGCTACTAGGAAGAGGGAAAGTTTAGAAGCAAAGTAAATTCCCAAGTGAGACTTCGGCTTCTAAATAGGGGTGTTCTACAGGCTCCAGGAAGCAATTTTTCTGCCTCAATCTATGGAATTCTGTCACAGAGAGCCTACTGGAGCTGCCATAGCATGTTATCTATTTTAACGGTTAATTTTTGGTGGAGGCTTTCTGAGATGCTGGGCACCCATAAGCCTTCTATAGGAGTAAAAGTCACTCTTACTGTCAGAGCTGAGGGCTGCCCCTCTTAAGTTTAAAGGTTCCAGTGGCTTACTGTCCTTATCATACAGGGAAGTACAGTATCTTTTCCAGTGGAAACATTTCTGGCAGAGACAAAATGTCTTAGTTAGGATCTTTTATTGGATTGGAGCTTTGTAGGCATTCATTTCTCCAATGTCCTGTCTCTCTACATTTGAAGCAGATTCCTTCTGTTTTTACTGCTGCCACAAAATCCTGAGCTGCAAATGTAATCTGATGTGATGTGGTTCCGATATCCTGGGTTGCAACAATCCAACTATTATAGTGTTCCTCCCAAAGACTCTGGCAGGCTAGTCTGCATTCAGAAGTCATACCTTTCTAGACAATGTTTTTAAGAAGATCTCTGGCTGTGGAGTTGAGGATTGTTTTTTCTAGGCTTGTTCTAGTTCTGAGAATAAGATCAGATTGGGGTTTTCCTGGCTTTTGAAGGAGAAAGAGCAGGAGGAGGCAGGGTCTTATAAAACTGAGGGAGGGGTGAGCCTGTGCCAAGCTTGAATTGCACAGAGGTGGACCTGTTCATAATAGCCTGCTGACTGCATTGATTGCTGTGCTCCAGTGGAAAAGTCTTCCTGGCCAAAGTGTTCATCAAAACCACATGGGGTATCAACTCAGTCCCAATTTTGTCTGATTTGTTGAAGACCATCATCTTGAAATAGGACCTCCTACTCTAAAAATATTGGACCAGGCAGGGAGGAGTGGCAAATAGCTCACCAATCTTGGGGCATGTTTAGGTTGGCAATATGCCTCTATAGGAAGGATTTTGTCCAGGGTATGTGGGTGCCATCTTCCTTCGCTGCCTGTCTGAGTTCTGGGGCTTGGAATGGATACCAGTTGAGTGGTTTAGTTTGATTTGGGTTAATATCAACATGGAATGCTTGGGTGTTTGGGGATTCAAACTCTGTATAGGAGTCCTGAGTAGCATGAGTGGAAAGATTTGTTTTTGCAAGAGAGTCATGAAAATTATAAAGTTGTCATGTGGTAGATGGTTGAGGGTAGGGGACTATGAAGTTTGTCAGGTTTTTCTTTAAGTAGGCTTTCAGGAATGGTGGGCTGGTGGGGTTGAGGGTTTGGGGTGGTAGATACCTCTCTCTGGTTGGGTAGGGGAAGGTGGAGTAGGGGGAGAGGCCAGTGGAAGCTCATTTGTTTTTCTTTTTTTTCTTTTTATTAATCATTCCATTTTTTTTATATCTCAAATGATATCCCACTTCCTGGTTACCCCCTCCACCAACCCCCATCCCATATTCACCCTTTCCCTCCCCTTTGCCTGTATTAGAGTATCCCCACCCCCTGCCTGCACTCTCCCGCCCCACTGCTCCAGCATCCTCCTACTCTGGGGGATCAAATCTCCCCAGGACCAAGGGCCTCCCCTCCCATTGCTGTCAGGCAAGGCCATCCTCTGCTTCATATGTATCTGGAGCCATGGATCCCTCCAGATACACTCCTTGGTTGGTGGTCTAGACTCTGGGAAAACTGGGTGGTCAGGCCAGCTTATGTTGTTCTTCCAATGGGGTTGCAATCCCCCTCTACTTCTCCAGTCTTTCTGACAGTTCCCTCACCAGTTTCCCTGAGCTCAGTCTGATGGTTGGCTCCAAGAATCCATATCTGTATTGGTCATTTGCTGGCCAGACCTCCCAAGGAACCAGAACACTAGGTTCCTGTCTGTGAGTGCCTCTTGACGACAACAACAGTGTTGGGTTTGATGTCTGCAGACATGATGGATACACAGATGGGGCAGTTCCAGATGGCCCTTCCTTCAGTCTCTTTTCTACTTTTTTTTGTCCCTGTTCTTCCTTTGGATAGAATATTACTGGGTTAAAAACTTTGAAATGGATGGGTAGCCCCATCCCTTGAGCAGCGGTTGTGCCTATCTTCTGGAGGTGGTCTCAACAAGATCTATCTCCCCCTTCTCTGTGCATTTCACCTCTGTAGGGTCCTGAGAGCTTCACATTTCCCTGGTGTCTGGGACCCTCCAGTGGCTATCTCCAGTTCCTCATCAGCCCTGATACATATTTTTGTTCAATTTCCTGACCCTCTGTACCTCTCTGACATCTCCTCCAGTTCTTGATAGGGCCCTCCTTATTTTCTCCCCTCCCTCTCCCTCCCAGGTCCCCCTCTTACTCCACCTCCCACAATTTTCCTGTTCTCCTGTCAATGCAGGGCTGAAGCATCCACACCCTGATCTTCCTTCCTTCTATGCTCGATATGGTCTGTGGGTTGTATCATGGTCATTGTGAGCTTTTGAGCTAATATACATTTATTAATGAGTACATACCATGTGTGTTCTTTTGTGCCTAGGCTATCTCACTCAGGATGATATTTTTTTTGTTTCATCTATTTGCCTGAGAATTTCATGAAGTCATTGTTTTCAATCACTGCATTGTACTCCATTGTGTATATGTAGCACATTTTCTGTATCCATTCTTCTGTTGAGGGACATCTAGGTTGTTTCCAGCTTCTGGCTATTATAAATAAGGCTGCCATGAACATAGTGGAGCATGTGTCCTTGTTATATGTTAGAACATCTTTTTGGTATATGCCCAGGAGTGGTATAGCTGGGTCCTCAGGTCCTCAGGTCCTTCCAATTTTCTCAGGAACTGCCAGACTGATTTCCAAAGTGGTTTTACCAGCTTGCAGTCTCACCAACAATGAAAGAGTGTTTCTCTTTCTCCACATTCTCACCAGCATCTACTGTCATCTGCAGTTTTGATCTTAGCCATTCTGATTGCCGTAAGGTAGAATCTCAGGGTCGTTTTGATGTGCATTTCCCTGATGACTAATGATGTTGACCATTTCTTTAAGTGCTTCTCAGCCATAGGAGACTTTTCGGTTGAGAATTCTCTGTTTAGCTCTGTACTATTTAGCAGGTAGGGCAGAAAGTTTGTTTAGTGTTTCCTCTGAGGGCTAAGTGAGCAAGGGTGGGTAGATGGATTTTATTTCCCTTATTAGTTGGGTAAGGGCTGTGAGATCTGAAAAAGGTGATCTTTAGGGCTCATCTCACTGAGGGGGTTCAGAGGCTGTATTGTTATCAACCTGTCCTAAGATCAGCAAAAAACCATGGGAGGTGTATTTTCCTTCTTGGATATCCCTGCTTCAGGTGAGAGAAGCTATTCAGTTCCATGAGTCAGGGCGGTAAATATTACCATTGGCCGTACATAGTGCTAGCTGAATAACTTCCTCCCCAAACAAGGAGGCTTGGTTATTTTTTGTTTGTTGTTTTTGTTGTTGTTTTGTTTTTGTTCTACTTTGTTTTGTTTTTTTTGTGATCTTTATTCTGTGGGATTTTATTAAGGCATGTATCTCCCTGACCTGGGGGGAATTTTTTTTTTAATGTGATGTTGAGGAGATGCCCATGACAGAAAAGAGGAGAAACATCTTGTCGGATGGGTACATTCCCTTGGCCTATTGGCTTTTTGGATTCCACAGAGGACCAAAATGCTAAGCCTTACTGCAGATTTAAGAACTGGTAGCTGCCCTGTGTTTTTTAAATGGCTGCTGCATTATCAGATTTATTGTTTTTGTTTTAAGAAGTTGGATAGAGTCTTTGCCAATGACCATTGTGGGCTGCTGGGTTTTAGACAGGGGTAGAGGAAACTACAGAGAGTAGTTCTGGCCAGAAATATCAGTTCTTCCTTCAGCTTGTCCAAATCAATGTGATTCAATCGTGCTGATTGAAAGTACAGCAGGAAAGGACAGATTGCTCAACTGAGAAGCAATGGAGAATGGTGCTGTGAGTCAGCCTGACTCTGCTTGTGTTCTGTGAGTTAGCCTGACTCTGCTTGTGTGCTGTGAGTTAGTCTGACTCTGCTTGTTCTGATGTTAGTTTGCTTCCTCAAGAGGGCTTGTCCACCACAAGCAGTAACAGTCCAGCATGTACTCAGGTGATATCATGTGAACCTTCTCCCCATTTTAACTGATCAATAAAGGCCTGTGATTGGGTAGTGGAGGGCAAAGGTGGGACTAGAACTTTGAAAGTGGGGCAGATAAAGAGTCAGAAGAGTATGAGAGGTGAAATAGAGAGGGCAGAGGAAGAGGAGAAGAAAGCTGTAATGGACCAGAACCACATAGCCAAGAGAAACCACAAATAGCAAGGGGTCTTATAGCTGTGGAATAAGTTAATATAGTATTATATCTGTCCAATCTAGTCATATAGCTTATAATTATAATAACAGGATTGTGTGTTTTTATATGGGCTTATCAGGGTGGGAAATTCTATCAACAGAATCTTACCTGGGCTCCACAGGGTGAGCAGACACATCTGCATTCCAGGACTTTTTGACAGTGGCCATTACCTCACATCACAGCTCAAGAAACTACTTTCTCAGCTTCCTGGGAGCTTTCAAGAGACTCACTAACCAGCTCTTAGGGATAGACATGTGTGCTTAGGTGTTTCAACAGGGTCTTTTTTGGCCCTCTGTACTCAATATTTACAAGATATACTTGCTGACTCACCTACAGTTCCAACAGGTGTGACTTTTATGATGCTCTTCAGCTCATCATCTGCTGATAGTCAGAATTATGATGAGGAATTGAGGGAATGCTGCTGGACCCTGCAGAAAATATTACAGCAGACAATTTCACAAATTCAGAACCAAGCATATTGTTCTTCACAGTTAATTTTATAATGCTGCAGTAGCTCCAATAGATTCTGTGAGACAAAGTTCTACAGACTGAGACAGAAAATGTCTCTTGGAGCCTTCAGAACATCCCTAATTAGAAGCCGAAGTCTCACTTGGCAATTTGCTTTGCTCCCAAACTTACCCTCTTCCTAGTAGCCAGGACTAAGAAAAACCAAGTAAATAAGATGTAAAAGAATCCTTCTTTGAAGTAAGCCACTGGGAAAAAAACCTTTCTAAGAACTGCTACACTTTGCCTCAGTTGTTTACATAATTACATTTACCTCCCAACAGTATGTAAATGAGAGTGGCTCTGACACTATGGTATGAAAAGCATTGATTAGCACAGTGGTCTAAATATATTTTACATGTCTTGATTATATATAGAATATTGGCTTATAAGTCATTGGACATAATTTAAAAGGTATAATGTTATTAAGAAAAGGTTAGTTTAGTCAGCAACACGTGGCCTAATGCAACACACACTTTATTCGCTTTTTTATAATTGGTCTTAAAAGTATAAATATGTTCTGCATGTTTTGGCTACGGAGTATTGGCTTATAATTAAGATAATTTTAAGAAGGATAAAGGTTAAAAACAGCTATGGCCTGTATGGGTCTATTGCCATTTTTTCACAAGTTTATTCGCTACAATGGTAAAACAAAATTTAACCCCCCCCCCCAAAATTAAAAAGGAGATCTCAATATGAAACAATGAGTAAAAATTTTTTCGGGAATCCTAAAAGTACAAGTTCCTTTTGTTATTTGACCCTCATACAAAGTCCTTTCAGGACAAATGAGTTTGGGTCTGGTCTGAGACAATAGGCTCAGATTAGAAGATATTTACATTTGAGGAACCTCATCTATGTCCTTGCCGGACAGGTGGGTGTTGGGCAGATTAAATTTACATTTGAGTTAGTGCAAAGCTCAGAGCTTCCTCAATGGAAGCTTGTGAGGAACTGCTTTTGTCTTGCAGACCCCACCTAGGGAGTTTTTGGCCAAAATAACATTCTTGACAGACTTATCCAGGTGTGGTTCAAAATGCAGTTCAAATTTATGAAAGGTTAATAAGGCTACGTAGAACTTATGAAGGCATTAAAATTTGGCCTGCCTACTCCATACAAAATTATTATAGATTTAAAGGGAACCTCAGATTTTTACAGACGAAAGCTAGGTGTCAGGTAAAGTTTACTTACGGAGACTCATTTAGACTCAGGGTCTGACAAAACATCCTTTGAAGTCTCTTTAAAAGTTTATATCAGGGAGATTGATGTTGTCTGTGTTTGAGCTTCTAAATTTGTTACACGGGAAACATTTTACCTGATTGATTTTACATTTCCTTGTGCCAAATGGTTATGCTAATTGTTCCTTGTGCCTGCTTTACTGGATACATCTTTTGATATGTAAATGTCGATCCCTCATGCTTAAAGGATCTAGCCTCAAAGCAGAAAAATACACTCAGATTCTAAACCACCTCTGCATTTGGTGTCTGTGAGTCATTCGCTGAATCTGTACTTTCCAGGACCAAAAGAACCCTGGTTTCCCGTGACTACAATTCCTGGCTGAGTTTGGTCTGTGGCATTATAAAATGAAAGTAATGTATGTGATGTTACAAAAATCTTACCTGCAACTCAGAGACATCTTACCCCTAAGGAGTCTGGAGTTTATTGTTTGTTTTGAATTATTTCTGTTTCCCTTCTCACTGTCATCCAACTCATCATGCTCAAGTATGATGCACCTTGACTTTAATAACTACTGGTGTTTACCATATGAACTTAGACATTCTACACACTTTTATAGATACAACTCTTGTTTTCATTGTTCTGTTTTTGAGACAGGGTTTTTCCTTGCAGCCCTGGGACTTGCTTTGTACATCAAGGTGGACTCAGACTCAGAGATCTGCCTGCTTCTTCTTTCCAAGTGCTGGGTTTAAAGGTGTACACCACCACACCTTGCTGGCACAATACTTAATAATATGGGCTTTGTGGTTTTCTTTGACTTATTTGGGTCCTAGTGGCAGGGGTGTAGACAAGTCAACCCTGAGGACATGAGTGTAAGAGCGCTGGCCCCACTACTTGTCTTCTGTGGGGTGGCATGGTAACAGAGATGATAGTCCCTACCTGCCTCTCACCACTTCTGGCAGTCAGGAAAGCTGCTCATAGGGCTATGAGCTCAGGAGAGCTAGCCCTGCTCCTCACCAGCTACAGTACTCAGGGGAGCCTGCCAAGTACCTTGCCTGGACTAGCTCAGCAGATCTGGCCATGGCAGTAGTGGGATAAGCTGGCCCAAAGGGCATAAAAGTAGGAGAGCTGACCCTGCCTCCTGCTGCTGCTGGCACTGGGTAGCCTAGCTGAAGCAGTGCTGGAGAGCTTGCCCTGGTGATGTGAATAAGGAAAAGCCACAGGCTGACCAGCTCACCTACCACCCAGACCCATATTGATGGCTCTGGATTGGCCCATCCTAATATTTATATCATCTATAAACCATAGGAATTGGTAAAAGGGCCAGTCCTGCTTTTCTAAAGCTGTGAAATCTCCATGGCAACAGCAGGATAACCAGGAGGAGTCCCCTTGAAGATCCAATATTGGTGGTGTCAGAGAAGCCATAGATCTTGAACCAGACTCATTGCAATGAACATTTGCAAGTGAAGATGTGTGGACAGAGGAATATACTGTGAGATACACTGTGACACACTGCAGCTTCCATGATGAAATGTTTTTCTAGGCTTTGTTTTTTGGTGTGTGTGTGTGTGTGTGTGTGTGTGTGTGTGTGTGTGTGTTATTTGGTAGAGAAGTTGCAACAGTGAAGGGTAGATATTAGGGTACAGGGAAATGAGTGCGAATGGGGTATATGATGTGAAACTCACAAAGAATCAATAAAAAGTTTTAAAATTAAATTAAAAAAAACTGTATGAAGGCTATTCATGTGATTAGATGGAGCTGAGGAATCAGCTATGATGAAGAAGAGGCCAGAATCACTGAAGTAAAACCTTTGCTTTACTAGGACAACAGATACTGGTCAGCTGGGGCTACAGGACCAATTATGATTAATAAGAGATCATTAAATTGAATATTCTGGCAATTATTTCTTTAGAGTCAATTAGTACACAAAAGCTGTGCTCCAGGAGGCCAAAGTTGCATCTCATGCTGTCTGCCAAACTTTGTAATGTATATGTCTCCCACCTGGTACAGGTTTGGAAAGCATAAAAGCCACAGGAAATGGCAGGGCTATGGGATAACCAAGGACAGCAGCCTCTGCATTGTGGAGCTAGACTGAGCCTATGAGAGAGCTGTGTGTTGTGGAGAAGCAGAGCTATCCAGAACCTTTGGAGCCCAGAAGATTGTGAGAAGGTCCCAGATATTGGACACAATAATAATTATAATGATTATAATTGTGCCCTGACTCTTCTCTCTTGAGATTAGACAAGAACTTCTTCACTGGTGGGTGGATGGGTTGGATCCCGGACTAATGGGCTAGAGCCCACCTGCAAGAGCCCATAGCAAGCTGCTGGGGAAACTAAAATTTGTTGTCCTCCCTTGGCAGGATTCATATGAATCTATTTTTAAAAGAAATATTTTTAAAGTACAGAAAATGGCCCTAATGAGATTGGGCTAAGAAAGGGGCTAAAACAGACTTCATGAGAGTGCCTAAAGATTCCAAGATTTTCTCCCCTGCAACAAGCTTGTTGATTTTCATTTCTGGGCACACCATGCATGCATGCACAATTCCTGTGGGRCTTCCTTGGTCTAGACCCTGTCTTCATCAGACAGTTCAGCATCTCTGCCACCTGCTGCTATAGCAACAAGCAAGTGTCCACTAGCTTCTTAACTGAGGATGCCTATTTATTCAAGCCATAGAAAAACCTTCTTTTACCTTATAAACATTCTGACTTTAAAAGAAATTTGGATGCAAAGGATGGGCATATTGTTGCTGATGATAAAAATCTGCAAGCTTTAAAAACAAATTTAATTATCAGTCTCTTAAATAAAATAACTTCAAAATTGAGGCTCAATGACCTGCTACACTCAATTAATAAAACTAATGGAGCCTCTCAGCAGGCTCTGGAGTCTACTGCCACAGGGCTTAAATAAGTAAGTACATGAAAATAAGTAAAAGTCTATCATAAGAATGGGAGACCCACCAGAGATGACCACTCAGACACTACTTATTTTATATGTTTATAGCCAATTTCATCAGCCATCTGGGACTATACAGATCTATTTTGGGACCCAGGTGTAGCACCAAGTGTCCAGACAATGGGGGTTTGGGGAAGCAGAAACTACATCCTGGGATCTTACACTACAGCTGTTGTTGGGACTTCACAGAAGCAAGCCATTTAACAGTTAGCTGGAAAGGGGCTCTGCACACACAGGTAGTTTATCAGAACAAAGATAAATTAGCTGGGACAGCTAGACCTTAGGGTCCTAGAATAGAGTTAGATAATATTCCATGAAATTTTCCATCAAGAAGATCAGATTCTAGTTAAACCTGAAATGACCTCAGCAAAAATACAAGTCTTGCCCCATCATAATGCCCAGAGTCTTCCTCCACTAGCAAACAAAAACATTCAAAGTCCTTTATAGCCACTCATATAATGTTCTACAGCAAGCCAAAAAGAGACAAATAGTAAAGAAATTGCTTTTACCCTGTTTCTTTCACTGACTTATAAAAGGGAAGATCCTAACTAGGCTCTTAAATATTTCAAATATAAAAATCATGCCTTCCATTTCCCTAGAGCTAACAGCTTTTCTATTGAGAGGGATAAACTCACAAACAGGTTTTGAAAGACTAGGTAAGAATACATATAGGGAGAGGGACCATGGCTAGGTAATAAAGGAGGCAAATTTCCAAGATGGTGGCCTCTTCCTCACCCTCCTGATTTGAAACAAAACCTGGCAGGTTAAAACACAGGCCTTGTAGGCTTTTGTCTCTGACCAGAAGGCTCTCTTCTGATGAACAAGTTCAACAAGTTCATGGCCTGATCAGCGCTTTGGCTTTCCTTACTCACCAGGTGGACATTCTTCCCAATAATCAAACTCTTAGACTTGTCCTGACTGAATACATGTGTCAAAAGAGCCAACCCATGTATACTACTGTCAGTTGGCCTGGGCATTACAGTTAGGATAGGTACTTGACAGATGACCTTACAGGACCAATTAAACTCCTTAGCTGGGATAGTCCTAGAGAATAAGAGAAGAACAAGAACACTTAACTACTGAAAAGGATCTGCCTCTTCTTAAATAGGGAATGCTGCTTTTATGTAAACCTGTAAGACACAGTAAGGAATCTGACTTAACACCAAAAGGTATGAATTACAAAAGAAGATATAAGAAGTAGCAACACTTGGAGTTGAACATCTTAGCTCCTCCCACTGGCTGGCCTCCTGTTACTGTTCTATTCCTGCGATGAAACACAGTGACCAACACAACTTATAAAAGGAAGTATTTAACTGGAGGCTTGCCTACAGTTTCAGAGGATTAGTCTATGATTATCATGGCAGGAAGCATGCCAACAGGCAGGCTGGCATGATTCTGGAGCTTTCATTCTCACCCACAGCCCAGAGTTAGAAAGAGAGAGTGAGACTGGGCCTGGCATGAGCATTTGACACCTCAGAGCCCACCCTTCCAACAACCTCTTCCAGCTAGGTCATACCTTCTTATCTTACTGAAGCATCCCACTAAATGAGAACCAAACATTTAGGTATATGAACCTATATGGGGCATTCCCTAGTTCCCATAGGCTTATAGCCACAGTATATTCCAAACAGTCCAACTTCAATAGTTCCCATAGTCTTTCACAATCTCATCAGTGTTTAATGCAACCTCTTAACTGTAAGAGAACTGTTGCCTTTATAGGTGATTACATACTAGATCACATACTCCCAACTACAATGGCACTGCATATACACTACTATTCCAAAAGGGATGAATGGGGACATAATTGGACCTAAGCAAGACTGAAAAATCAGCTAGGCAAACTCCAAATCCTATAACTCCATTTCTGATGTTAAAGGGTTTAGATGGCTCTCTCCTTGTAAAGAGCAAAAAAGTCTTTTGGACATGTAAAAATTGCTTAGTCAGAAACCCAACAACACCCAAGGCTGCTCCTGGTAACCAGAGCCCAGTGACATCACTCATTCAAGATTACCAGATACAGTCCTAGGACCCCATGATACCCACTACACAGACCAAGAACAGTGCTCTGCTCTACACGTCTGGAGTGATGCACCTTGATCTTCCCTGAAGCTGGAGAGTCTCTCTCAGGTTCCTGACCCTTGAATCAGAGACTTCTGTTAGAGACTGGACCTGACTTACAGCTAAGATACGTTACACAGAGTTATGATGCTCAGAATAATAAAATATAACTGTTGTGATACTAAATACACACATCTATCTTTTTGCTCATGACAACTGGCATAGTCAGAAGGATCTTAGACAATCCTTAGATAAAGTGAATCTAAAGTGACTTATTGCTATTCCAATGGCATTCTCAGACTCAACCCAGAAAGACAGGTGAACTCCTAACTGCAGGACTTCCCTTCACAAAGGCAAGAGTTTCTGGCCTTAAGGCAGGGTAGCAGAGAGATGGTCACAGGATGGAAGGAACCTGAACCCTGAGGAGGAACCTCTGTGGCAGGAACTAACTCCCATGAAGGCACAGTTTTCTGCCTTGAGATGGGGTAGCAGGAGAAGTTTGTTCGTTACAGGAGGAATTTGATAGCCAAGAGAATAGTAAGAAGAGCAACTCCTTTTTTAAAAAAAAAATCATTTATTTATTTACACTCCAGATTTTATTCTCCCCACCTTTCCACCCTCCAACTATTCCATATCCCATACCTTCTCCCCATCCCCTGTCTCCAAGAGGGTATCCCAACCTCCCATCCTACCCTACCACTCGACTTCTAAACTCCCTGGGGTCTCCAGTCTCTTGAGGATTAGGTGCATCTTCTCTGAATGAACCTAGACCTGGCAGTCCTCTGCTGTAGTTGTATATGTGTTGGGAGCCTCATATCGGCTGGTGTATGCTGCCTGGTTGGTGATCCAGTATCTGAGAGATCTTAGAGGTCCAGGTTAATTGAGACTTCTGGTGCTTCTACAGGGTTGAAGAAGGGCAACTCTTAAATTCTAAAAGCTAGTAAATCAGGCCTGCAATCTACCAGCACCCTAATTTGGCACTTCAGAAAAAGGGAAATCAAATTCCTCTATTATTTGGCAAACAAATTGACAAAATGCAAAGACTAAAAAGAGAGATTAAGAAAATGATTGAGAACCTTCCCAAGTGTAGATGGGACAGAACATGTTACTTAGTACAACAAAAGTTACCTAGACTCAGGAAGGTACCTAAGGTTGATATTCCATTGTTGACCTCAGTGGTTGCTGAGCCCTTGCTAGAGAGGGCAGACACCTCAGAGGTCCCCAGGCTCTTATGCAAAATAATTAAAGACACTGACTTTTATAAAATGAAAGGTAAAAATCTAGCTAGCAGCTTGGCATTAAAAAGGCAAAACAACCCATTCAGAGAGGACTTGGAGGCAGCTGATAAAGGCCCAGTCAGATGTCTCAATGACAAGATCTTTGTGCCAATAACTGCCAATAGGATTAAGGATACTCTTAGACTTTTAAACAATCTTGTGACAACTCAAGTAGAATCCGGACCATTTATAAAGAGAGAGTTGCAGCAAATAAGACAAGATTTTGCACAAGGAGGAGATAATGATGCATCCTATGTAACCCGCTTATGGGAAAGAGGGCTGATACAGTAATGTTAACTTCAGAAGAAATGAAGGGCTTCGAAGGGATTCTAGAAATTCCTCACATACTTGAAGGTCTGGGACACATTTTAGACACATCCAGAGGGAATACCCTCCCTTTATTGGATTGGGTAACAGCTGACTGTTATCCCCACACTTGTCTAACTCAATTTGAGGCAGAAGGACAATAGAAAAAATATAAAAATAGCAACTTAGCTGGCTAGGAAATTGAGTATACTTTACTTAATTTATCATAAAAGTCCACCACAGACATCACTGCCACTCCCTAGCATGAGGAAAATTATAATTAAAGGTGCCTCTTGACATCTGAGAATGATATTGACATCAGTTCTGGTCAATTGCCAAACTCTTGGAGAAGCTATTAACTTCTTTGAGCAAATAAGAGAAATGGAGAAATTTCCAGGCTAATGTACAGAATTGAACCAAACCAGCACCATGGAAAAATTTACCTTAAAGGTCCTCTTTTTTTAAGCCAAAGGAAGGGCAAGACCACCATCCCCACTCAACCCTAAATTCTTTTTGAAAATTAGGGACATAAGTCCAATTGGAAGATGAGGTTGCATCCCAATAAAGCAGCTCTAAGGAGGAGGGTTTAAAAACAGATTTTCTACGCACACCAAAGAATGTATGGAATTGACAACCCCAGAATCAAGGAAGGACCCCAGACTCTTTATACAGTTTCCAGCAAAGATCAGGGGAATGGCTCAACAGATATATTGACTGATAGATACAGAAGTCAGGTGACAATTGGCAACCTGTAACCACCCCTACTAAACCCACAAATTATAATCATAAGTATTGAGGGAGTAACAGGAAAACCATTTAAGGCAGAAATAGAAAATATAGACTTATTAGTCTATAACCTCTATCTAATCCTGTTGAGATTTTTGTCTTTTACTGTTTATTATAATACTAATGACCTAGTGACCCTGCGCTAAGATATTTCTGATTGGTAAGTAAAGATGCCAACAGTCAATAGCTTGTCAGAAGAGACATAGGTGGGGTTTAGGTTTCCTGAGCTTGGGTTTGGAGTGAGGTGTTCATTTTTCATACCCCATTCAAAAATAAGCTGTGGACCATTTAGACTATTTACTATCTATGCTTCTGCAGTTCTGCAGCTCTGCCTAACCAAGTTAATTAAGGCTGGCTTCCAGAGCCTCAGATTAGCACCTAAAAGTGACATAGTGGGTGGCTAGGTAAAGCCTCTGCAGGGAATTGTGCCTCTATAAATTGAACTCTGGGGAGAAAACTGGAGGAGGAATTATCTCTGCCCTTTGTTCTCTGTCCTTTAAGACTCTCAGAGCATGTGTTTACATGGTTAAAAAACTCACTGAAGGTCTGTACATAAATTCAGTCATAAATTGAATAAGAGTATTCAAGCTTCTGGGCTAATATCTGCTTATCAGTGAGTGCATACCATGTGTGTTCTTTTGTGATTGGGTCACCTCACTCAGGATGACATTCTCCAGTTCCACCCAGTTGCCTAAGAATTTCATGAACACATTGTTTTTAATAGCTGAGTAGTATTCCATTGTGTAAATGTACCACATTTTGTGTATCCATTCCTCTGTTGAGGGATATCTGGGTTCTTTCCAGCTTCTGGTTATTATAAATAGGGCTGCTATGAACATAATTAAGCATGTGTCCTTATTACATGTAGAAGCATCTTCTGGGTATATGCCCAGGAGTGGTAAAGAACCCACACATGTATGGTCACTTGATATTTGACAAAGGAGCTAAAAACATCCAGTGGAAAAAAAGACAGCATTTTTAACAAATGATGCTGGATCAACTGAAGGTCTGCATGCAGAAAAATGCAAATCAACCCATACGTATCTTCTTGTACAAAGCTCAAGTCCAAGTGGATCAAGGAGCTACATATAAAGCCAGACACACTGAAGCTTATAAAGGAGAAACTGGGGACGAATCTTGAACACATGGGCACAGGGGGAAAGTTCCTGAATAGAACACCAATGGCTTATGCTCTAAGAACAAGAACTGACAAATGGGACCTCATAAAACTGCAAAGCTTCTGTAAGGCAAAGAACACTGTCAATAGGACAAAACGACAACCAACAAATTGGGAAAAGATCTTTACTAACCCTACATTCAATAGAGGGCTAATATCCAGTGTATACAAAGAACTCCAGAAGTTAGTCTCCAAAGAGTCAAACCTATTAAAAAATGGGGTACAGAGCTAAATAGGGAATTCTCAACTGAGGAAACTTGAATGGCTCTAAAGCACCTAAAGAAATGTTCAGCATCCTTAGTTATTAGGGAAATGCAAATCAAAACAACACTGAGATTCCACCTCACACAGATTCTACCTCACACTGGTCAGAATGGCTAAGATGAAAAACCCAGGTGACAGCAGATGCTGGAGAGGATGTGGTGCTTCTCTTCTAATGCAAAATGTGTTTTTCTGTACTATGCAAACTGTCAAAGTTATTTAACAAGATTTTCATTCCTATCCTGCCTTGGTCAATGATTTTCACTATTGCCACTAAATTATATTGTGCTATATTTACTATATGCATTCTCAAACAAGAAAATTAGCAAACATAAGTTGTCTAACTCAAAGATGACGGATAGATAAAGTTCTCAATCTTGTTCAGAAATCTGTTAGTTGTTAATATATTTAAATTTATGACAGACAGAGAGTCCCAGAACCTGACAGCTGACTCCACAAGGTCTCAGAAGATAATGGATACAACTAGAAGAGACTGCCTGAATTGTGGTATGATAATCCCTGAGAGACACTGTGGACAAGACTGGATAGCCTAAGAATCAAGTGACTCATATTGCCTGAGTCAAGTTGAGTCATTTCTCTTTTCATGTGTTATCTATTCCACAGAGAAAAAGCTCTCCATCTTCTGGACTTTAAAGCCAGACTCACTTGGCCCAAGTTGCCATGGAGATCACAGGGACATGGGAACTGGTTGGACTATAGATGAACTCTTTCATTTTTAATTACTACATGACTCCTAGATTATAATATATTCTTCCCCGGATTTCTGACTACATTGACAGCTAAACTAACTGATAGTTTGGCAGCTAGAAAACAGACCTAGTTCCTTACCCTAAGGTAACCCACCACTATATTTACTCATTAAGAAATTCATTAACTAGCTAAGACTGCCAGATTTATTACAGACCTCATGATAAATGATACAAAAGTTTATATATAAGCTTTCACAGATATAATCTGTTACTTCCTTATCCAAACTTGGTTTTCACTGACTAAATGCTTCATTGCTATGCTGCTGTCCTAAGATTGAACATTCTCTATACAATCTAACTTATAATCACAAATTCAAATTTTAAGGTTTCTTTGGTTGTCTTTTAACTAAATTTAAAGTGAAATATATTCAGTCTCCTACACAGAAGAAAAAGGCCCTTCTTGTTCCTTATGCTCCATGAAAAGCTCATCTTAAAGGCTGTTCATGGTGTTAACTCAAATGGTTATCTCTTTTGTAAGCTTATAAGCTACAGGAAACCCACTCAGATCTACCTTTCGTGGACCAAATACACTCCATCCAGGTAAGTACATCTGCTAACCAATAGTCTAAAGTACCCACTTAGTACCTATTCCAGAAGGCCTCCCTTCCCTTTCCTGACTACAATCCACCAAAAATATTCCTTCTCTCCTTACGTTTTTATCTCTTTTTTT
>BDUI01000269.1:236832-247403 GCA_002335545.1 Apodemus speciosus
CACATGGAGAAGAGGGGGTAGGGAATGGGGAGAGAGGGAGAAAGGGGTCAGGGAGAGAAGAGAGTCAGAGACAATAAGAGAATGAGAATGGGCAAACATCCCCTTTTATAGCCTACTTGGCTATTGCCAGGTAACTGCTGGTCAGAGCCTAGAAGGAATGCTAACATTTCTCCATTTTGGTTTAATTTTTAAAAAAGGAAAAACTAGAAAGAGGTGCTGGTGAAAAGGGAATAGGGTTGTCACAATCTTTAGCTACTACCTGCTGACTTTGGGGTGCCATGTCTCTAGAAAACCTAAGAAAATGGAAGTGAGAATGTTGGTTTAGCCTAAGGAGAGTTGGATCTTTCCTTGCTGTTCAGGGTCTATGGAACCATCTGTAGGTAGAAGGAATAGACCCAGTAGAAGCTTCTGTGTCTGTGAGAATAGAGTGAAGCATCTGTGGGTTGCTTCTCTGGAGCCATCCTGGATGGAGATTTTAAGCAAAACACCTGGACTTAACAAAATGCTGAAACATACAGAGAGAGAGAGAGAGAGAGAGAGAGAGAGAGAGAGAGAGAGAGAGAGAGAGAGATTGGGAGACTGGGGCAGTTCCACAGCACTCTGTGCGCAGATCCCTCCAGGTGAGAGTTCATCCCCCAGAAGTGCTCTCACTCCAAGGCTCAGGCTCAGGCTCAGAGGTGAGATCTACACTTTCTCTCCAATAACTGTCTAGAACAGGATCAGCCAGAAGTTCACAGGGCACAGAACTAGTGGAGCAGCTAGGACACGATCCTTTCAGTCACCATCTACACCTGGGAGCTTGGTCTATTGCACAGGTCCCACCAGAAGACAGCTGTTCTCCCAGGAGTACTGACACAGGCTTCCAGGTTCACAAGAGGGACAAGCTCCAGCCAGAGACAGCAAGACCAACTAACACTAGAGATAACCACATGGCAAAAGGTAAGTGCAAGAACCCTACCAACAGAAGCCAAGGCTACTTGGCATCATTAGAACCGAGTTCTCCCACCACAGTGAGCCCTGGATATGCCAACACACCAGAAAAGCAAGATTTGGATTTAAAATCACATCTTATGATGCTTATAGAGGACTTTAAGAAGGACATAACTTTCTTAAAGAAATACAGGAGAATACAGGTAAACAGGTAGAAGCCCTTAAAGAGGAAACACAAAAATCCCTTAAAGAATTACAGGAAAACACAACCAAATAGGTGAAGGAATTGAACGAAACCATCCAGGATCAAAAGATGGAAGTAGAAACAATAAAGAAATAAAAAAAGTGAGACAACTCTGGAGATGGAAAACCTAGGAAAGAGATCAGAAGTCACAGATGCAAGCATCACAAACAGAATAGAAGCAATAGAAGAGAGAATCTCAGGTGCAGAAAATACCATAGAAAACATTAACACAACAGTCAAGGAAAATGCAAAATGCAAAAAGCTCCTAACCCAAAACATCCAGGAAATCCAGGACACAATAAGAAGAGGAAATTTAAGTATAATAGGTATAGAAGAGAGTGAAGATTCCCAACTTAAAAGGCCAGTAAAGATCTTCAACAAAATTATAGAAGAAAACTTCCCTAACCTAAAGAAAGAGATACACATGAAATACAAGAAGCCAACAGAACTCCAAATAGATTGGACCAGAAATTCCTCCCATCACATAATAATCAAAACACCAAATACACAAAACAAAGAAAGAATATTAAAAGCAGTAAGGGGAAAAGGTCAAGTAACATATAAAGGCAGACCTATCAGAATTACACCAGACCTCTCTCCAGAGACTATAAAAGCCAGAAGATTCTGGGCAGATCTCATACAGACCCTAAGAGAGCACAAATGCCAGCCCAGGCTACTATACCCAGCAAAACTCTCTATTACCATAGATGGAGAAACCAAGATATTCCATTACCAAAACAAACTTACACATTATCTTTCCACAAATCCAGCCCTTCAAAGGATAATAAATGGAAAAATCCAACACAAGGAGGGAAAAACCCTAGAAAAAGCAAGAAAATAATCTTCTTGTAACAAACCAAAAAGAAGATAGACACATAAATATCCAGGACAGTCCCAGAGAAGCAATCCACAGATGTTGCAATCTACTCTCACAGACACAGAAGCTTCTACCAGACCTGCTTCTTCTACCTACAGATGGATCCACAGACCCAGGACAGCAAGGAAACAGCCAACTCTCCTAAGACTAGACCAACATCCCCATCCCCATTTTTCTTTTAGGTTTTCCAGAGATACTCTCAGTTTTCAGGGAGCAACTTTTTGTCCTAGCATCAGCCTGGATTGTTCATGGATCTATACAAGACCCATTAGACCAACAACTCAACTGAATGTAACCCATTCCCACTACTGGAAGTCTTACCTGGCTACAAAACATGGCATGGTTAGACTATGTATCCTCCATTACTAGGAGCCCTCAGGAGGGTTACTGCATTGATTCCAGAAGTTTCCAGTATACTAGGTTTCCATATCACTCCCTAAACTCTCCCTAATTCTAGCTGACTCTCCTCACATTCTTTCCCTCCATACCTTGACCTGATGCCTTCCATTCCCTCCCATTCCTATCATCATCCCAATCTGCAATCCCAATCCCAGTACACCTACAAAATTTAATTTTATTTCCCTTTCCCAGAGAGGTACATGTGTCCCCCATAAAGCCCTCTTCTTTATCTAACTTTTCTAGGTCTGTGGATTATATCCTAATTATCATTTAATTAATAGCCAGTATCCTCTTATAAGCAAAAACATACCATAGTTGTTTTTCTAGGTCTGGATTAACTTGCTCAGGATGTTTTTTTTTTCCATCCATTTGCCTGAAAATTTCATGATGCTGTGGTTTTTAACAGCTGAGTAATACTCCATTGTGTAAATGTACTTCATTGTGTTTATCCGTTCTTCTGTGGAGGGACATTTAGGTTGTTTCCAGTTTCTGGATATTATGAAGAAAGTTGCTATAAACATAGATAAGCATGTGTCCTTGTTGTAGCATGGAATATACTTTAGGTATATGCCCAAGTGTGATATAACTGGGCATTGAGGTAAATCAATTTCCAATTATCACAGGACTGTCACATTGATTTCCTTATTGTCTGTACAAGTTTGCATTCTCACCAGCAATAGAGGAGTATTCCCCTTGCTCCATATCCTCAACAGTATGAGATTTTACCTGTGTTATTAATCTTAGTTATTCTGACAGGTGTAAGATAGAATCCTCCATTACTAGGAGCCCTCAGGAGGATTACTGCATTGATTCCAGAAGTTTCCAGTATACTAGGTTTCCATATCACTCCCTAAACTCTTAGTTATTCTGACAGGTGTAAGAATGAAAAATTATTTTCATTTCACTAATGACTAAGGATGTTGAACAATAACTGTTTCTCAGCCATTTGAGGTTTCTCTATTGAGAATTCTTTGTTTAGATCTGTGTGTACCCCATTTTTAATTGGATTATTTGATTTTTGATACCTAATTTCTTAATTTTTAATATATATATTTTGTTATCCATTGGATATAGAATTGGTGAAGATTGTTTCCCATTACATAGGCTGCCATTTTGTTCTATTGACAATGTCCTTTGCCTTATAGAAGCTGTTCAGTTTCATGAGGTCCTACTTATTGTTAATCTTAGTGCCTGTGCTATTGGTGTTCTGTTCTGAAAGTTGCCTCTTGGGCTAGTGTGTTCCAGGCCATTCTATACTTTCTTCTATTAAATTCCATTTTTCTGGTTTCATGTTGAGGTCTTTCATCCACTTGGACTTGAATTATATGCAGGGTGAAAAGTATGTCTATTGCCATTCCTCTCACACAGACATTCAGTTTGACCAGCACCATTTGTTGAAGATAATTTCTTTTTTCGGTGTGTATTTCTGGCTTCTTTATAAAAACCCAGGTGTCCACAGGTATGTGACTTTATATCTGGGTCTTAAATTCAGTTTCAGTAATCAACATGTCTGTTTTGGTGTCAACAGCATGCAATTTTTATTACTATAGCTCTGTAGTATAATTTGAAATTAGGGATAGTGATACCTCCAGTAGTTCTTTTATTGATCAGAATTGTTTTATCTTTCATGTTTTTTCTTCCTTTTTTTTTGTTTGCTTACTTGCTTGTTTGTTTTGTTTTTCCATAGTTGAGAAGTCACCTTTCAAGATGTATAAAGAAGTGTGTTGGAATTTTTTTTGTTGTTTTTTGTTGTTGTTGTTTGTTTTTCGAGACAGGGTTTCTCTGTGTAGTCCTGGCTGTCCTGGAACTCACTCTGTAGACCAGGCTGGCCTCGAACTCAGAAATCCACCTGCCTCTGCCTCCCAAGTGCTGCGATTACAGGCGTGCGCCACCACCGCCCAGCAGTGTGTTGGAATTTTGATGGAGATTGCATTGAATCTGCAGATTGCTTTTTGTAGGGTGGCCATTTTTACTATGTTAATTATACTTAAATTTGCATGTTAATTACCATATTAATTCTTCCATGAGCATGGAAGATCTTTTTATCTTCTTGTATCTTTAATTTTTTTCTTATGAGTAACCACTGTGAACATGAGCATCATGTTCAGCTGGCTGGTAGCATCTATGGAGGCTGCAGTTTCATCCTGGCTATTTCTAACCAATTATCTGTTTTTCTCCCTCCCACTCCCTTTTTCTCTTCCCCTCCCCCTCCCCCTCCTTCTCTCTCCCTCTGTGTTTTCACCTGTGGATCCATTTCTCTGTGCGGTTGTCTTTTAGAAACTGTCTCCCACCAATTCTAAAGATCCCCTATTTACCTAATCTTCTCATGTCTTTCAGGAGTAGGGATTACCACTGTGAGCAACCTATCCTATTTTGCATGTGGGTTCCAAGATAAGAACATGGTTCCTCACTTGACATATACTAGGCATTTTTCCAACATAAACCCCCAGTACCAGTTTCTCAACATCAATGTGCATCATAATTGTTAATTTCTGTCACTTTCATGAGCATGTTGATATTCAGAATGTGTAACTCTGCAGAAGGCCATATCCAAGGTCCTAGACAAGAGGTAAGGGGTGTCTGTTCCATTTGTGCCAATGTAACATTGGCCTTTGTGCTGAACAAAAGACGAAGGTGACCCAAGAAAAATCCTGTCACCAGAATACTTTATCTTTCACTCAGTGGGGTCAGCACAGATCCTGGTGTTCTCATTTTTACCAGGAATATTCTCTTTGGAGGCTCTAAGGATTTGTCTCTTGTCTCTCTGAGCTTTGGGAACCCCAAGTTACCATGGTGTTCTCTCTCTCTCTCTCTCTCTCTCTCTCTCTCTCTCTCTCTCTCTCTCTCCCTCCTCTCTTTTCCCTCTCTATCTTGGTGTGTGTGTGTGTGTGTGTCTGTCTGTCTGTCTGTGTGTTTATGTGTTTGCACCTATTGATCCATTTCTGTGTACAGTTGACATTGAGAAACTGTCTCAATGATATACTAAGGTATTTCATCTTGCAATACCATTTTTTCTAGTTTCTGACTCTTTCTTTGTGTGTCTATAAGAACCAAGAGTGCACCAAACTACACATTGTAAGTTGACACCATCCACATTGATTCCAGAGGAGTTATATCTTGCATGTAAATTTGGAAAATAGGTTCAGAGTGTAGTTGAAATGTAGACTTCTGGACCATTATACATCATGTTCTGAGTAAAATCTAGCACTATATGCAGAAGGCTGTTAAACTTAATCTAAACAGGAGGTGGAGGCAAGAACCACAGAAGTTTGAGGTACCCTAACATACATAAAGGGTTTACTCACCTTTCAGACTGAACTACAGGCCCAGTATCAAAAGAATCAAAAATAAAAGTGCTCCCAGGGACACAAATCACTTCATGAAAGGGCAACAGACCTATATTTTTCCTAATCATTCATGTATGTTTGTGTACATGTGTGCATGCATATGTGTGTTTTGGGGTATGCAGATAGATGCACCTGAGTCTATGTGCATACATGCATTCATTTGGTGTGTGTATGTGTAGAAGTATTTGTTCCTCAGATACATTCACCTTGGTGAGCTTTTTTTGGTTTGTTTGTTTGTTTGTTTGTTTGTTTGTTTGTTTTCAACAAGGTCTCAGTATTCAGCTAGACTGGCTGAGCTTCAAGCCTATAACTACCTAGGTGCTTGTTAAAGGAAGTAGGTATGAAAGTCAGGGCATCATGTTCACCTACTGAGCACTTTACAGATAAGACCTTCTCAAGATTCTGCTTTTTGTTGCCACATTTCCCTCAGTTTCTCTGAATCATCCTGTATCTCCCTGTTTCCTGAGGCTTGTCTGTTCAGACCTAAAGAAATATTAAGTCTATTTTCACTTGCCCCTCCCTGAAATGTCTGTTTTGTTCCCACCAATCAAAATTCTATGACCCTATCAACCTCAACATACAAGACTTTTCTGTCGGGAGCCATTCTCACATAGATCTCAAAGCCTCTTTTCAGCCATTTCTAGCCTGCTCCTTCTAGCATGCTTTTAGAAGGAAAAGTACTAGCTTAAAGATCAGCCAAGTCAGCCAGATGGTCAGTACATGCTGACCTCAGCCGAGTGGGCTAGATCGAAGCTCACCTGTGTTTGAATTACCATAGCAACCCCTTTCCACTTTACCTCCCCTTGATCAATTTCTATGCTAAGTTTCTACTATAGATGCCAAGCCTCCCTAAGTTCCTGAGAAGTTTCTACTATAGATGCCAAGCCTCCCTAAATTCCTGATAAGACAATTCTGAGAAACTTCCTGATAATTGTTGCTAGCCCCCTGAGATTGTTCTAATGACTTTCCCCCTTGCACCCCTCCCCTCACCTGCTTGTTCCCCTTTAAAAAGCCTTGTGTAAAAAATAAAATTTGACAGCTTGATCAGAATACTGTCTTGCTGTCCGTCTCTCGTGTCTCTTGTCTCTCGCCTTCTCTTAGGTGGTTCAGGGACCCTGTTGACATCCTGCAGGTCGGGACACTTTTCTTTAGCTCCTTCCTATACCAGTCATGTTAACCCAGTCAAGAAGCCAATCCCCAGGCTCCGATGTCATTTGATCACATGTGTGTCAGTCTGTGCAGTTGGCTAGGTTATGAATGCCAATAAACATTTGTTTGTGCATCAGTGACACAAGAGAACATTTAACAACCTAGAGAAATTTAGAGTTTAGGCCTGAGAAATCTTGTTTAAACTATGGACATACTTACACTGCTCCAGTTTCTTCAAATGTCTTTAGTGTTCCCACCAGAGTTTAAATGAACACTCAAATTTCACAGCACTGAGGCATTGTGGAATAAGTCTTCTACAAGCTAAGAGCTGCTGTTCTGTGGTATTCTCAGCTAAATAACTGAGAAAAGATTACCTTGCTGTTCTTCACAAATTTCAGCCAATGCATGCTTTGTAGAAGAAACACCTGATGAGACAAAAGATCAAGTTAAACACAGTTATATATGAACTTTTCACCTGAATGCTGCTGGATGAAAATCAGGACAGCAGGTTAAGAAACACATCTTACACATAAGGAGCAACATTATGAAAGATTAAATGTTCATCAATGGCTTTCTCTATTTCCCCTTCTTCATACCTCTTGTGTTGTGTGCATTGTCTAGGTACAGTTGTATGACTTCATATGACAGTTATATGTGTGTCTGGATCACTTGCATGTGTTGGCCCATGAGTAAGTAGTAAAGGGTCTCAAGTGTTTTCTTGACCTTGTTTTCTGAGACTCTTGCTTTGAAGCTCGAGGTGAGAACTTCAACTAGACCATCTGCTTGGGGCTACCAAAGGGTAGGTCTCCTATAAGCATAAGCATGATAGTATAGGTCACATTGCCATGCAAGGCTTTTATTTATAGATCTGAGCTCATTTTCTTATGTTTTGAGAACAAGTATTTAGTCTAGTGAGCTCCCATGCCTTCCAAAAGAGGGGAAGTATTGATGGCTAGATTCTCTTTAGTATGCTTCTTTATTTTTTCCTAGGGCTTTCAAGTATACTTTTAAATAGCTGGCATGAGAACTTTCTAATTTCTTTATGGCGGCAATTAGTGCTACAATCTTTCCTCTTAGCAGTACTTTTATTTTATCCCACAAATTTGGGTATGTTACACCTGTAGTATCATTGAATTCTAGATAGTCTTTCATTTATTTCTTCCCTGATCTGGAGATCATTAAGTAGAGAATTGTTCAATTTCCATGAGTATGAAGGCCTTCTGGTGTTTCTATTGTTGAGGTCCAGCTTTAATCCATGATAGTCTGATAAAATACAGGGGCTTATTTCAATTTTCCTGAATCTGTTGAGGCTCGTTTTATGACCAACTATATGTTCAATTTTGGAGAAATATCCGTGAGTTGCTGATAAGAAGCTGTATTCTTTTCTGCTTGATTGAAATATTCTATAGATGTTTGTTAGGTCCATTTGATGACCTATCAATAGTGAGTGTGGGGTGTTAAAGTTGCCCACTATTAGTGTGTGGTTTTTGATTGTGATCTGAACTTTAGCAATATTTCTTTTGCAGATGTGGGTGTCCCTGTGTTTGGGGCATAGATTTCAGAATTGAGATATCTGGAAGCTCTGGGGATACCAGTTGTTTCATATTGTTGTTCTTCCTATGGGACTGCAACCCTCTTCAGCTCCTTTGGTCTTTTCTCTAACTCCTCCATTGGGAACTCCATGCTCAGTCCAATGGTTGGCTGCTAGCATCTGCCTATGTATTGGTAAGGCTCTGGCAGGGCCTCTCAGGAGACAGCCATGTCAGGTTCTTTTTGGCAAGCATTTTTGGCATCTACAATAGTGGCAGTTTTGGTGACTCTTTATAGATTGAATCCCCAGGGGGACAGTCTCTGGATGCCCTTTCCTTCAGTCTCTGCTCTACATGTTATATACATAATTGCTCCTGTGTGTATTTTGTTCCCTTTCTCAGAACTGAGCACCCACATTTTGGTCTTCCTTCTTTTGAACTTCATGTGTTCTGTGAATTGTATCTTCTTTATTCTGAGCTTTTGGGCTAGTATCCACTTGTCAGTGATATTTTTAGTTCCATCCATTTGCTTAAGAATTTCATGGATTCATTGTTTTTAATAGCTGAGTAGTACTCCATTGTATAAATATGACACATTTTCTGTATCCTTTCCTTTGTTGAAGGGCATCTGGGTTTTTCCCAGCTTCTGACTATTATAAATAAGGCTGCTATGAACATAGTGGAGCATGTGTCCTTATTATATGTTAGAGCCCAGGAGTATGTGCCCAGGAGTGGTATAGCTGGGTCCTCAGGTAGTACTATGTCTAATTTTCTGAGGAACCATCAAACTGATTTCTAGGGTGGTTGTGCCAGCTCACAATCCCAGCAGCAATGGAGGAGTATTCCTTTTTCTCCATATCCTATCTAGGATCTCCTGTCACCTGAGCTTTTATTTTTAGCTATTATGACTGGTGCAAGGTGTAATCTCAGTTTTGTTTTCATTTGCATTTTCCTGATAACTAAGGATATTGAACATTTCTTTAGGAGCTTCTCATTTATTTGATATTCCTCAGTTGAAAATTCTTTGTTGCAGCCTGTCTGGTGTGCAGCAGAGGCTGCTATCTTGCCTCAGGCCAGAGCTTCAGGCAGTCACCTACCCGCACAGCCACCAACTCGCTCTGGGGTCTGTGCACTCTGGGCCTGGGACCTTAGCCCAGGCAGCCACCTTGCATCAGGTCAGAGCTGCGGGTGGTCACTGAGCTCACCCTTGCGGCTGCCAACTCACTCTGAAGTCTGTGCAGCCTGTGCTCGGATCTCAGTCAAGGCAGCCACCTAGCCTCAGGCCACTACAGACTACTAGCAGCAGAGACCAGGTACATGGACAGAGGCTAAGACTGACACCAACTACCCTGTCAGGTTCTTGCCTGCACCCAGAGCCAAAACAGCTCGGCAGTGATCTCGGGGAGCCAGCCTGTCTGGCATGCAGCAGAGGCTGCCATCTTGCCTCAGGTCAGAGCTGCGGGTGGTCACCGAACCCGTGTGGACAACAACTCACTTGGAAATCTGTGCAGGCTGTGCCTGGAATACAGTAGAAACAGCAACCTTGCCTCAGGGCACCTCAGACAGCTAACCAGACAGGGCCCTGTGGACTGAGAGCACCACCATCTACGCTCCAGCAGTCCAAATAAGGAAGCTCTACTCCTGCAGGGAATCCCATGGTTAGACAGAGTCCCGTGACCTGCCATCATCTTGCAGCTGGTGGCCTGACCAGGTCACCATAGAAAACCAACAGAGGAACCCAGGTCACCATAAATATCTAACAGATGAGCCCAGATCTGTGGGAAAAAAAGATCTGATTCTTAAGAGTTGGCATCTAGGTAGGCCAGGAGGAGACAGTGGGAGGCCAACTGCATACCCAACTGCAAGCAGCGAGGAGTCTCAGGTGCAGCCCAGCAGAGCTGAGGAGGTAATTCAGAGCCCAGTAGCTTAAACCGTCCAGCATCCACCTAGGGAGCACGGTCACCCTCTGTGACAGCAGCAACTAAAGCCAGGCTCACAAGAGCTTCAAACACCAACCAGTAACAACGACACCAACTAACTCCAGAGATAAACGGATGGCAAAAGGCAAATGTAGGAACGTTACTAACAGAAATCAA
>BDUI01000269.1:265867-282697 GCA_002335545.1 Apodemus speciosus
GGATACAAAAATGTGGTATATATACACAATGGAGTACTATTCAGCCATTAGAAACAATGAATTCATGAAATTCTTAGAGAAATGGATGGAGCTGGAGAACATCATACTGAGTGAAGTAACCAAGTCTCAAAAGAATTCCCGTGGTATGCATTCACTGATAAGTGGATATTAGCCTAGAATCTTGGAACACCAAAGACACAATCCACATACCAAATGCTCTCTGACAAGAAGGAAAGAGTCGACCCAGGTTCTGGAAATGCCCAATGCAGCAGTGTAGGGGAATACCAAAACAGGGAAGTGGGAAGGGCTGTATAGGGGAACAGGGGGAGGGAAAAAGACATATGGGACATCGTGAGGGGGGGCAGGGAAACCAGGAAAAGGGAAATGAAATGTAAATAAATAATATATCCAATTAAAAAACCGAAATTCTTTGTTTAGCTTAGTACCCCATTTTAATAGGGTTACTTGATTCTCTGGAGTCTAACTTCTTGAATTCTTTGTATATATTGGATATTAGCCCTCTATTGGATGTAGGATTGGTAAAGATCTTTTCCCAATGTTGGTTGCCATTTTGTCCTGTTGACACTGTCCTTTGCCTTACAGAAGCCTTGCAATTTTATAAGGTCCCATTTGTTGATTCTTGATCTTAGAGCATATGCCATTGATATTCTGTTTAAGAAATATTTCCCTGTTCCCCTGTATTCACGGCTCTTATCCACTTTCTCTTCTATTATATTCAGTGTATCTGGTTTTATTTGGAGGTCCTTGATCCACTTGGTCTTGAGCTTTGTACAAGGTGATAAGAATGGATCAATTTTCATTTTTCTACATGTAGACTGCCAGATGATCCAGCACCATTTGTTAAAAATGCTGTCTTTTTACACTGGATGGTTTTAGCTCCTGTCTTAGTTATGGTTTCACTGCTGTGAACACACACCATGACCAATGCAAGTTTTATAAAAGACAACATTTATTTGGGGCTGGCTTACAGGCTCAGAGGTTCAGTCCATTGTCATCAAGGCAGAAACATGGCAGCATCCAGGCAGATATGGTGCAGAAGGAGCTGAGAATTCTACATCTTCATCTGAAGGCTGCTAGTAGAAGACTGACTTCCAGGCAACTAGGGTGAGGGTCTTAAGCCCACACCCACAGTGACACACCTACTCCAACAAGACCACTTCCTTGGGCCTTCCCAGGGTCACTTCCTGGGCCAATCATATACAAACCATCACAGTTCCTTCGTCAAATACCAAGTGACCATATGTGTGTGGGTTCATTTCTGGGTATTCAATTCTATTCCATTGATCTTCCTGCCTGTCTCTGCACCAATACAATGCAGTTTTTTATCACTATTGCTCTATAGTAGAACTTGAGGTCAGGGATGGTGATTCCACCAGAATTTCTTTTATTGTTGAGAATAGTTTTTACTATCCTGGGTTTTTTGTTACTCCAAATGAATTTGCAGATGACTCTTTCTAGATCTATGAAGAATTGATTTGGAATTTTTATGGGGATTGCATTGAATCTGTAGATTGCTTTTGGCAATATGGCCATTTTTACTATATTAATCCTACCAATCCATGAGCATGGGATATCTTCTGAGATCTTCTTCCATTTCTTTCTTCAGAGACTTCAAGTTCTTGTCATACAGATCTTTCACTTGCTTGGTTAGAGTCACATGAAGGTATTTTATATTATTTGTGACTATTGTGAAGGAAGTTATTTCTCTAATTTCTTTCTCATCCTACTTATCCTTTGGGTAGAGGAAGGCCACTGATTTGTTTGAGTTAATTTTATAACCAGCCACTTTGCTGAAGTTGTTTATCAGCTTTAGGGGCTCTCTGATGGAATTTTTGGGGTCACTTATATATATATAATCATATCATCTATAAATAGTGATATTTTGACTCCTTCTTTTCCAGTTTGTATTCCTTTGGCCTCCTTTTTAGTCTAATTGCTCTAGTTAGAACTTCAAGTACTATGTTAAATAGATAGGGAGAGAGTGGGCAGCCTTGTCTGGTCCCCAATTTTAGTGGGATTGCTTCAAGTTTCTCTCCATTTATTTTGATGTTGGCTACTGGTTTGCTGTATATTGCTTTTACTAGGTTTAGGTATAGGCCTTGAATTGCTGATATTTTCAAGATGTTTAACCTGAAAGCATGTAGAATTTTGTCAAATGCGATTTCAGCACCTAATGAAATGATGACATGGGTTTTTTTTCTTTGAGTTTGTTTATGTAGTGGATTCCAATGATGGATTTCCCTATATTGAACCATTCCTTCATCCCTGGGATAAAGCCTACTTGATTGTGGTGAGTGGTCATTTTGATGTATTCTTGGTTGTCAAGAATTTTATTATTTTTGCATCAATATTCATAAGGGAAATTGGTCTGAAGTTCTCTTTCTTTCTTTAGTCCTTGTTTGGTTTAGGTATAAGCATAATTTTGACTTCATAGGACAAATTGGGTTGTGTTCCTTGTGTTTCTATTTTGTGGAATAGTTTGAAGAGTATTGGTATAAGATCTTCTTTGAAGATCTGATAGAATTCTCCACTAAACCCATCTTGTCCTAGGATTGTTGGGAGACCATTAATGACTGCTTCTATTTTGTCAGGGTTTATGGGACTATTTAGATAGTTTATCTGATCATGTTTTAACTTTGGCACCTGGTATTTGTCTAGAAAATTATCCATTTTGCCCAGATTTTACAATTTTGTTGAGTATAAGCTTTTGTAGTAGGATCTGATGACTTTTTTTTTTAAATTTCCACAGTTTCCGTTCTTATGTCTCCCTTTTCATGTCTGAATTTATTAACTTGGGTACTGTTTCTATGCCCTCTGGCTAGTCTAGCTAAGGGTTTATCTATCTCATTGATTTTTCCCAAAGAACCAGCTCCTGGTTTTGTAGATTCTTTTTATAGTTCTTTTTGTTTCTATTTGGTTGATTTCAGCCCTGAGTTTGATTATTTCATGCCATCTACTCCTCTTGGGTGTATTTGCTTCTTTTGTTTTGTAGAGCTTTTAGGTGTGCTGTCAAGCTGGTAGTGTAAGCTCTCTCCATTTTCTTTTGGGAGGCATTAAGAACTATGAGTTTTCCTCTTAGCACTGCTTTCATTGTATCCCATAAGTTTTGGTATGAT
Organism: Apodemus speciosus; assembly: GCA_002335545.1. Lineage (NCBI taxonomy): Eukaryota > Metazoa > Chordata > Mammalia > Rodentia > Muridae > Apodemus > Apodemus speciosus. Next base: position 269,005 of record BDUI01000269.1, read on the forward strand.
GTGTCTTCATTTTCATTAAATTCTAAAAGTCTTTAATTTCTTTATTTCTTCCTTGACCAAGTTATCATTGAGTAGAGCATTGTTCAGCTTCCATGTGTGTGTGTGTGTTTTCCATTGATTTTGTTGGTACTTAAGACCAGTCTTAGACTGTGGTGATCTGATAGGGTGCATGGAATAATTTCAATATTCCTGTATCTGTTGAGGCCTGTTTTGTGACCAATTATATGGTCATTTTTGGAGAAGGTACCTTGAGGTGCTGAGAAGAAGATATATTCCTCTGATTTACGATGAAATGTTCTATAAATATCTGTTAGATTCATTTGGTTCATTACTTCTGTTAGTTTCACTGTGTCTCTGTTTAGTTTCTGTTTCCATGATCTGTCCATCACTGAGAGTGGGGTGTTGAAGTCTCCCAGTATTATTGTGCAGGGTGTGATGTGTGCTTTGAGCTTTAGTAAAGTTTCTTTTATGAATGTGGGTGCATTTGCATTTGGAACATAGATGTTCAGAATTAAGAGTTCATCTTGGTCAATTTTTCCTTTGACCAGTATGAAGTGTCCTTCCTTATCTTTTTTTTTTTTTTTTTTTTTTTTTTTTTTTTTTTTTTTTTGAGACAGGGTTTCTCTGTGTAGCCCTGGCTGTCCTGGAACTCACTCTGTAGACCAGGCTGGCCTCAAACTCAGAAATCCACCTGCCTCTGCCTCCCAAGTGCTGGGATTAAAGGTGTGTGCCACCACCGCCTGGCTCCTTATCTTTTTTTGATGACTTTTGGTTGAAAGTCAATTTTATCCAATATCAGAATGGCCACTCCAGCTTGCTTCTTTGCACCATTTGCTTTGAAAATTGTTTTCTAACCTTTTACTCTGAGGTAGTGACTGTCATCATTGAGGTAGGTTTCTTGTATTCAGCAAAATGATAGGTTCTGTTTATGTATCCATTCTGTTAGTCTATGTCTTTTTAATGGGGAATTGAATCTACTGATGTTAAGAGACAATAAGGAAAAGTGATTGTTACTTCCTGTTATTTTTGTTGTTAGAAGTGGAATTATGTTTGTGTGGCTATCTTCATTTGAATTTGTTGAAACATTATCTTCATGATTTTTCTATTGTGTAGTTTCCCTCCTGGTCTTGGTATTTTTCCACCTATTATCCTTTGTAGAGCTGGACTTGTGGAAAGATATTGTTTAAATTTGGTTTTGCCATGGAATATCTTGATTTCTCCATCTCTGGTAATTGAGAGTTTTGCTGGGTATAGCAGCCTGGGTTGGCATTTGTATTCTTTTAGGGTATGTATGACATCTGCCCAGGATCTTCTAGCTTTCATAGTTTCTGGTGAGAAGTCTGGTATAATTCTGATAGGTCTGCCTTTATATGTTACTTGACCTTTTTCCCTTACTCCTTTTAAAATTCTTTCTTTGCTTAGTGCATTTGGTGTTTTGATTATTATGTAATGGGAGGAATTTCTGTTATGGTCCAGTCTATTTGGAGGTCTGTAGGCCTCTTGCATGTTCATGGGTAATTGGTATCTCTTTTTTTAGATTAGGGAAGTTTTCTTCTATAATTTTGGTGAAGATATTTTCTGGCCCTTTAAGTTGGGAATCTTCACAGTCAACGGGATCCCTAGACCACCTAGGGGAGAATGGGGGACAAGAGACACAAGAGATGGACAGCAAGACAGTATTCTGATCAAACTGTCAAATTTTATTGTTTGACACACTGCAATATAAAGGAAGGCAAGCAAGGTATAGGGAGGGGATAAAGGGGGCATGACATTGTTTTGAAGGAATAATCTCAGGGGGGCAAGCATTGTTTCTCAGGAACAGTCTCTCAGAATTGTCTCTCAGAATCTCATGAAAAAGCTGGCTGATTCTCAAGGAAATTGGCCTGGTAAAATGATCACAAGGAGGTGAAGTGGAAAGGAGTTGCTATGGTAACCTAACCACAGCTGAGCTGTTTGTTCTTGCCAACATGAGCTCTGTATGTGCTGACCACCTTGCTACTTGGCTAGCCTGAAAGCTTGTGTTTTTCCTTCTAAAAGCAAGCTTGAGCATGTAAAATGAAAGGAGGAGGTTTTGAGATCGATGTGAGAATGGCTCCTGGCAATTGTGTCCTGGATTTCTTGTATGTTTTGGGTCAGGAGCTTTTTGCATTTTGCATTTTCTTTGACTGTTGTGTCCATCTCTTCTACAGTATCTTCTATACCTGAGATTCTCTTCTATCTCTTTTATTCTGTTGGATTTACTTACATATGTAATTCCTGACCTCTTTCCTAGGTTTTCCATTTCCAAGTTTGCCTCCCTTTGTGTTTCCTTTATTGTTTCTTCTTCCACTTTTAGGTCTTGGATCACTTTATTCAATTCCTTCACTGGTTTACTTGTGTTTTCCTGTATTTCTTTCAGTGAGTTATTGATATCCTCCTTTAAGGACTCTCTTATCTTCATGAGATAGCATTTTAGGTCAGCTTCCTGATTTTTAGGTTTGTTGTTGAATTCTGGGCTTGCTGTGGTGGAAGAACTGAGTTCTGATGATGCCCCTGTATATTGGCTTCTGTTGCTTATGGTCTTGCACTTGTCTTTGCCATCTGGATATCCCTGGTGTTTGTTGGTCTGGGTGACTGTTTGGAGTCTGCCTCTTTTGACCCTGGTTGATTCAGGTCTCCTTGTAGGCCTGCAGTCCTGGCTATAGCAGACCACCTGTGGGACCTTCTGACAGGGATGTTGGGGTGGCTTTTCACAGGGGCAGGGAGGGTTCTGACCTTTTGCCCTGGCTGCAGTTGATCTCCTGGGAGGCCTTCAGACTGTTGGGTCAACTGCTCTGAGTGCATCGGATTCTTTAGGATGGATCAGGATATTGTATCCTCACTGGAGCAAACCAATGAAGAGTCTGCCCCAGCAGAAAGGACCTGATGGCAGAAGGGGCAGAAGGGGAACGGTATTCTGGAGGGTGGGGGTTTTGGTGGCTGATGGGTCTGGAGACTGCTGGGCCCCCAGCAGCAACTCTGGGGCTCTGGAGGGAAGGAAAGTGGTTCTTACCAACTGCTTTGAGTGCAGCAGGTTCTCTAGGATGGATCAGGATATGATGTCTTCACTGGAGCAGACCAGCCAAGAGTCTGCCCCAGCAGAAAGAACCAGACAGTGGTGCCTCTATCATCTTTATGAGATTGGATTAAGGTCATTTTCTTGTGTTTTGGTTGTATTAGAATAGCCAGAGCTTTCCGTACTATGGTATTTCCCTGGATGTTCCTGTTATAGTAGGTCTTGGGAGTGGAGTTAACCTCAGTGGTCCTGGTGTAGCCTCGGGTGGGGATCCTTATGCTCTGTGTTCTGGATCAGTGAGTCTGTATGGTTCAGGATACAAAGGTCTGATGAAGGTGGGTGGAGAGGTGATGAGAGAATGGAGGTCCACCTGGGATAGCATACTGCTCAGGGTAGCTTGTGATGCTCCAGAGGACTCAGTGAACAGGGAAGATGGAACATCGGAGGGAAGCTAACCTTTATGGTTCAGGATCCACAGGTCTGATGAAGGTGGGTGGAGAGGTGGTTGAATAATCATTTTTATTTCTAGGCTAGTTAGAGAAAAGCTTAAATTGCTCTACTCCCTCTTCCCCTAAAAGCTTCTGAGGGCAAGAAAATCAACCACAATTGTCTCTTCTTATATCTTCTTTAGACGTTCATGGGGATCAGTCTGTAAATATTTGAGGATGTTTCCTAGAACATCTATATGGGAAGAGAAACATAGCTGACACTTCTGCTCCCTGAAAATGCAATCAGAGCACATGGAGGAAGATTTCACCAGTGAGAACACACTGTGATGCTACCAAAGAGACTTTTATAAAGTGTCCAGATGATTTCAAGTGTTATTTCAAACGAGAATGGTGTGGCTTGGTTGGAGAAGGTGTGTCAGTAGAAGATCACAAAATATTAAAAATTCAAAGCCAAAATCATTCCATTCCAAGTAAGCTCTCTCTCAAAAATTTGTCTCTGTATTCCCCTAACCTTGTATTATGCTTAAGAATCAGGGTTAGACTATCAGCTACTGCTCTAAGGTAGTACCAGCCTGTCTGTTACCACATTCCCTGTCATGAAAGTCATATACTCTAGCCCTTTGAAAATGTAGATCCTAAATATCATGCTTCCTTTTGTAAGTCTCCTTAGTCACAGGGTTTTGTTATGGCCAAGAATTAGAAACAAAATTGGTAGGAATGGGTAAATTCAGTAATTGGATGCCGGAAGAGAACTATTTTGTATTTTTCTGCACCAATTTTCATTCTCATGGGCTCTAGAGCAGCTCAGAAAGTTTTCATGGAAGCAGTTGTAAGACCCAAGTAAGTCCTCATTACAATGACTCTGATGACACACAACACCATCACTGCCACAGGAGTTGAACAAAATAGACTGCCACAGACACTTGGTCTTGGATCCAGGTATGGTCTGGGAACTGTATTCCAGACAAATTGCTAATCTTACAGAAAGACCCATATTTCCTATGACCAAAGTAAGTAACCACTGCAAAGAAAAAGAGTTAAGTTTCCTTGGCGTGTTATGGCAATATTAGACATCAGAAAGTTTTCTTCCACCACAAGAATACTTAGTGACTTCAAACTACTTTATCTGAATGATTCCCACAGATTAGCTCCTTGCATTCATGTGAGCTGTCAGACCCTGCTGACCCAGGAATCTGTTCCCCACCTGGAATGTACCAGCAGGACACTGCAGACAGCTTATGCTGTAAATATGCAAATAACACCTGTCACCCACAGCCAATTACAACTAGGCTTCCTTCTAATTCTGACTCCAAAGGTTAGCCCTGTGCTCAAAGAAGTCTCAAGTGTTCTGGCTTTGGGGGAGCAATGATATTCCTGTAAGCTCTATTTCCCCATTTACAATAGAGAGAATGGCCTTGCTCATTTACTCCACATGAGGACTGAAAGAAGGCTGTGAAGAAAAAGACACAGATATTACCAGATTAGCCCAAGACTGAGTAAAACAGAAGGAGGAAAAGGCTCGTGGGAAGCATGTGGCTTCTCTTCTCTACATCCACACACTGCCTAAGCACCCCAGGACAGAAACAGATTTTCTAGGTAGTGTCCAAGTTCTGTACCTTGGACAATTTGGAACCCACCAGGACAATAAGTCTTCTCTACTTGCAGCCCCCAAAACTACCTTTTTTGTTGGTGCAGCAAACTTTATTGATGGTATTCAAGAGAGTAGGAAGGGCTCCCTACACCCCTCTTCTTATTATGAGGGTCTGGGATGGAAATTATAAGGGAGATGCTCAGTGTTGGGGGCTGAGTTGTGACAGGGACTCCTCAGCAACTGAGAGCCTCTCTTGCTCTCAGTGTCCTTGCTGGGGTGAGTCCAGGGTTTCTTACTCCTTGGAGGCCATGTAGGCCATGAGGTCTACCACTCTGTTGCTGTAGCCATATTCACTGTCATACCAGGAAATGAGCTTTACAAAGTTGTCATTGAGAATAATGGCAGCCCCAGTATCAGAGTGGGAGTTGCTATTGAAGTCACAGGAGACAACCTGATCCTCAGTGTAGTCTAGGATGTCCTTTAGTGGGCTCTCAGATGCCTGCTTCACCACCTTCTTGATGTCATCATACTTGGCAGGTTTCTCCAGGCAGCATGTCAGACCCACAACAAATACATTGTGGTAGGAACACAGAAGGCCATGCCAGTGAGCTTTCTGTTCAGTTCTGGGATGGCCTTGTTCACAGTCTTCGTAGGATCAGTAGATGCAGGGATAATGTTCTGGGCAGCCCCATGGCCATCATACCACAGCTTCCCAGAGGGGCCATCCACAGTCTTCTGAGTGGCAGTGATGGCATGGACAGTGGTCATGATCCCTTCCACGATGCCAAAGTTGTCATGGATGACTTCAGCCAGGGGAGTAAGCAGTTGGTGGTGCAGAATGCATTGCTGACAATCTTGAGCGAGTTGTCATATTTTTTGTGGTTCACACCCATCACAAATGTGAGGGGATCAGCAGAAGAGGCAGAGATGATGACCCTTTTGGTCCCGCCCTTCAAGTGGGCCCCAGCCTTCTCTGTGGTGGTAAAGATGCCAGTAGACTCTAAAACGTACTCAGCACCAGCATCACCCTATTTGATGTTAGCGGGATCTCGCTCCTGGAAGATGGTGATGGGCTCCCCATTGATGACAAGCTTCCCGTTCTCAGCCTTGACTGTGCCATTGAATTTTTCATGGATGGAGTCATACACAAGAACATGTAGACAGTCTCAATAAAAGGGTCATTGATGGCAACAATCTCCAATTTGCCATATGCAGAGCAGAAGGCAGCCCTGGTAACCAATATGGACAAATCCATTCACACTGACCTTCACCATTTTGTCTACAGGACAAGGCTGGCATTGCACAAGGAGTTGTGGCTGTCTCCAGAACAGAGAGGAGCAGAGTGCCCCAAACTACCTCTTCAGAGAAGTTTGCTCACATTCTTCCTCATCCTTGGCCTCTGTCCCCACCCATCATCCTAACCCCTGTGAGGCAGTGGGCTGTGCCATCAAACAGAAAACTTGGTAAGTCTTGGATTCAGAAACTCCAGTACCCTTATACCTGAGGATGGTAGGTGTTTCATCTACTCCTGACCAGGTTTCTGTCCTGGAACACCTGACCATAACACTTCATGAAGAGGACTATGACAATCAACACCTGAAGCCCCTCCACATGCACATGAGGCATCCATAACATCTCAGACCAAGCCAATAGAAAGCATCTGCCTTTAGACCCCAACCCACCCCCAAAATGTACATAAGGCCCCATCCACAAGGAATAAGGCACACGAGAGTTATTTCATCAAATATCACCTGCAAGCATCTGTCATATAGAGCTGTAGTAACACTTTGGGGAAGAAAATTCTCTCCTGAAGCTTTCATAGCTGGAAGCTGCTTGAGCCTACCATAGTCACTTACTGTTTGTTGGTCCCAACCTTGACTCCTAGCAATGGCAGTGGCAGCCAAGAAAGAGACTCATGAGCTCACCTAGATTTAATGCCAGTGGAAGATTGACTCTCCCTCCCCTTCAAAGAGTACAACTTTTGGCTGTTCCAACCAGGCCAGAGCCCCAARGATCTCCGCAGACAGTGTCTGGTACACAGACTAGCAGACCTCTTCCTTCTCTGCTTCCAAACTGCAATTTTCTCTGGCAGGCTCTTCTCTCCAGCTTTACTTCCTCCCCTTTCCATTCTCTCTTGAATGTCCCACTTGTCCATCTCCTTCATTCTTTCCTCTTCTTCTTGTGATCTTGGGCATAAAGTGTGTAAGCACCTCTTTGAATCTGGTTATTGATACTGTTGATGGAAATGAGGGGACAAACTCATAAAGGCCCAAGTCATCTGGGAGAATATTGGTCTCTCAAGTGTACTGCAGGGACAAGATGGCTGGCTGCTTCTTCATTAAAAGTTGGTTACATGGCCAACTTCTTTTTCCAACCACTTGAGCAGGGGAAACAATAAACTTAAGCAGTGTGTAGCTAATAGCTCACACTCTGCAGAGAGAAGAAGGGTACAGAAGCTTATGCACTGGTTTCTGGAGCTATCTGGCATTGTGAGGTAAAAATGAGCCATCTAAGTAGGGTGATAGGAGACAAACACAGGTCCATAATGGAACAGTTCCACCAAAAACCTTCTTAGGGAAAGAAAATGGAACACAAGGGACTCTTCTCATATCTTCCTCAAGAAGTTGGTGGAGGGACACTTATGAAATGAAACTCTTCAAAGAGTTTTTCTGAATGAAGTGTGTGAGGAGAGAGACATGGATGACATTTCTGCTCTCTGAAAATAGAAGCAGAGCGCAATGTGGGGTACTTCAAAGGTCAGAACCCAATGTGAACATACACTAATTGGGCTCCTCTTCCAGGATCCCTGATAATATGGGTGAGTTAGGTAAAATGGCTCATTTATACATATTGTCTGAATACACCAATGTCCAGTATTGAAGCAGTTTGGAAAGGATTAGAAGTATGGTCTGCTTGAAGGTATGTCAATGGGGAATGAACCACTTTGGAGAATTTAAAAGTCAAAACTATACCAAGTAAGCTCACTGTCTGTCTGTCTGTCTGTCTGTCTGTCTGTCTGTCTGTCTGTCTCTGACTTTGCCTCTGTGTCTGCCTCTCTCTCTCCTTCCATTCCCTCCCTTTGTTTCTCCCTCATATTTGAGGATCAGATGTGAGCTATAACCACTGATCTAGTCTACTGTCTACTTGTTGCTATACTACCCGTAACGAAAATTATAAACACTAGCCTTCTGGAACTGGGAGCTCCAAAATTTAATGGTTTCCTTTAAAAGTTGTTGTAATTATGGTGTTTTGAGATGGAAACTGATTAGAATTTAACACACAGGAATGGGCTTAGTCATTAAGTGGACAGTGGAAGGGAAATGTTTAAGAGCAACAGGGAACCAAGAGTCAAATTCTCATTGGGATGACCCACTACACTATGACTGTCACTAAGGCTGGACAGAGTAAGCTGCCATGTAGGACTTAGTCATAGCTACAGGTACAAGATGTGGCTAAGAATGTGGATTCTAGACAAATTGATAAGCTGTCACAAAGAACCATACTTCCCCCAGCAACCTCTGCACAGAAAAGAAAGCTCAATTTGGTTGGTTGGTATAACTCAAAGCCAGGCTCCTGAAACTTATCTTCTATCACAGCTATATATATAGTGAACACAAACTTACTTGACCTGAAAGATCTCAAATCAGCCAGCTGCATTCCTTGTTATCTGGGCTGCCCCTGTAGACTTAAGGAGATGCTCCATGTATGAAAGGTTGGCAAGAGAAGACTGCAGATGCCCCATGCAGTAAGGCTTTAAACTATACCAGTAGCTGTCATCTACAGCTCTGTAACATTTCCTCCTAATCCTCACTCCAAATGTGGACACTGGGTTCAAAGAAGTCCCAAGGATGGTGGTCTTGTCTGTGCAGTGATGTTCCTGTCAAGCTCTACTTACCTTTTCACAGTAGACAGAAATATCTCATAATTTTAGTCAGTTTAGTTCAAGGAATCCCCCCCCCAATGTGACATAAACAGACAATGGAGCTCACAAAGGAAGTTGTGGAAACAGAGTCATACAAACCATAAACTGATCACAGCTAGCAAAAAAAAATCATTATTTGTTTTGAGTTCTTTTCTCAGAGATCCTCCAAAATTCACACGATGAATCAACTTAAGAAAGGCAGGGTCCACCGGGTCCTTCCTGCTGGGGCAGACTCCTAACTAGTCTGATCCCTTGAAGACACAATATCTAGACCCATTCTAGAGGACATGCTGCAATCAGAGCAGTTCAGAATCAGCTGCAGGGCAGTTGAACAACAGCTTGACTGCTTCACTGAAGACCCAACAGTCTGAAGGCCTTCCCAGAGATCTACTACAGTCAGGGCAACAGATCACCTTCTCTGCTTCTGTGAAGAGCCCCCAGGTGGAAGGCCCCACAGGTGGTCTGGTACAGCTAAGGCTGCAGGCCTACCAAGAGACCTAAAGCAACCCAGGGTCAAAAGAGGCAGTCTTCAGACAGAATCACCCAGACCAACAAACACCAGGGATATCCAGATGGCAAAAGACAAGTGCAAGACCATAAGCAACAGAAGCCAATATACAGGGGCATCATCAGAACTCAGTTCTTCCACCACAGCAAGTCCTGAATAAACCAACACTCCTGAAAATCAAGAAGCTGACCTAAAATCCTATCTCGTGAAGATAATAGAGTTCTTTAAGGAGGATATAAATAACTCACTGAAAGAAATACAGGAAAACACAGGTAAACAGGTGAAGGAATTGAATAAAGTGATCCAAGACCTAAAAGTGGAAGTAGAAACAATAAAGAAAACACAAATGGAGGCAAACCTGGAAATGGAAAACCTAGGAAAGAGGTCAGTATCACCAACAGAATACAAGAGATATAAGAGAGAATCTCAGGTGTAGAAGATACCATAGAAGAGATGGATTGTTCTTCCGAAGGTCCCACATTCAAATCCCAGCACCCACATGGTGGCTCACGACCATCTGTAATGAGATCTGATGCGCTATTCTAGTGTCTGAAGACAGATACACTATACTCTTATATAATAAATAAATTAATTTTAAAAAACCTCCTAACCCAAAGCATTCAGGAAATTCAGGACACAATGAAAAGACCAAATCTAAGAATAATAGGAATAGCCGGGTGGTGGTGGCACCCACCTTTAATCCCAGCACTTGGGAGGCAGAGGCAGGCGGATTTCTGAGTTCGAAGCCAGCCTGGTCTACAAAGTGAGTTACAGGACAGCCAGGGCTACACAGAGAAACCCTGTCTCAAAAAACCAAAAGAAAGAAAGAAAGAAAGAAAGGAAGAAAGGAAGGAAGGAAGGAAGGAAGGAAGGAAGAAAGAAAGAAAGAAAGAAANAGAAAGGAAGGAAGGAAGGAAGGAAGGAAGGAAGAAAGAAAGAAAGAAAGAAAGAAAGAAAGAAAGAAAGAAAGAAAGAAAGAAAGAAAAGGAATAGAGGAGAATAAAGATTCCCAGCTCAAAGGACCTGAAAATTTCTTCAACAAAATTATAGAAGAAAACTTCCCCAACCTAAAGAAAGAGATGGCCATTAAGGTACAAGAAGCCTATAGAACACCAAATAAATGTGACCAGAAAAGGAAATCCTCTCATCACATAATAATCAAAACATTAAACACACAGAACAAAGAATGAATATTAAAAGCTGCAAGGGAAAAGAGCAAAGTAACATAAAAAGGTAAACCTATTAGAATTATACCAGACTTCTCAACACAGACTATGAAAGCCAGAAGAACTTGATCAGAAGTCGTGCAGACTCTAAGAGAACACAAATGCCAGTCCAGGCTACTATACCCAGCAAATCTCTCAATCAACATAGATGGAGAAACCAAAATATTCCATAACAAAACCAAATTCAAACAGTATCTATCTACCAATCCTACAGAGAATCCTAAAAGGAAAACTTCAATACAAGGAAGGTACCTGCATCAAAGAAAGGACAAGATATCAAGCATCTCACAACAAAGCCAAAAGAAAAGAACCACAAGCACAAAAAGTCACCTACAAAAACAAACATATCAGGAACCAACAGTCATCTCTCTTTAATTAATCTCTCAATATTAATGGACTCAACTCACCTTTAAAAAAAACATAAGCTAACAAACTGGATATGCAAACAAGATCCCACATTTTGCTGCATACAAGAAACACACCTCAATAACAAAGACAGACATTATTCAAGACACCATTTCCATCCTTTCCAAAAAGGATGGGAAAGGGTCTTCCAAGCAAATGGTCTCAGGAAACAAGCAGGAGTTGCCATCTTAATAGCCAGTAAAATAGACTTTCAACTAAAAGTTATCAAGCATGATGAAGAAGGATACTTCATATTCACCAAGGGGGAAATCCACTAAGATGCACTCTCAATTCTAAACATCTATGCCCCAAATGGAAGAGCACCCACATTCATAAAAGAAACTTTTACTAAAGCTCAAAACACATATTGAACCCCATACAATAATAGTGGGAGACTTCAACACCCCACTCTCACCAATTAACAGGTCATTGGAACAGAAACTAAACAGAGATACAGGAAATTAAGAAAGGTTATGAACCAAATGGATTTAACAGATATCTACAGAACATTTTACCCTAAAAAAATATACATTTTTCTCAGTACCTCATGGTACCTTCTCCAAAATCTACCATATAATTAGTCATAAAACAACCCTCAACCAATAAAAGAAGAATGAAATAATACCTTGCATCCTATCAGTTCACCATGGCCTAAGGTTGGTCTTCAATGACAGCAAAAACTACAGAAAACCCATATACAAGTGGAAACTGAACAACTCCTTACTCAATGATAACTTGGTCAAGAAAGAAGTAAAGAAAGAAATTAAAGACTTCCTGGAATTTAATGAAAATATTGACACATCATACCCCAAACTTATGGGACAAATGAAAGTACTGCTAAGAGGAAAGTTCATAGCACTAAGTGCCCTGGTAACGAGATCTTACACTAACAACTTAACAGCACACCTGAAAGCTCTAGAACAAACAGAAGTAAACTCACCCAAGAGGAGTAGAAGGTAGGAAATAATCAAACTCAGGGCCAAAATTAACCAAATAGGAACAAAGAAAACAATACAATGAATCAATAAAACCAAACGCTAGTTTTTTGAGAGAATCAACAAGATAGATTAAACCCCTAGCCAAACTAACTGCCTTAAAGGGCTGAGAGGCAGTATCCAAATTAACAAAATCAAAACCAAAAAGGGAAACATAACAACAGAAGCAGAGGAAATGCAAAAACTCATCAGATCCTATTATAAAAGCCTATACTCAACAAAAATAGAAAATCCAGAAGAAATGGATGATTTTCTAGACAGATGCCACATACCAAAGTTAAGCGAAGAGCAGGTAAACTACCTAAACAGGCCCATATCACACAAGGAAATAAAAGAAATCATTAAAAACCTTCCAACCAAAAAAAGCCCAGGGCCAGAAGAATTTAGTGCAGAATTCTACCAGACCTTCAAAGAAGACCTGATACCAATTTTCCTCAAACTATTCCATAAAATAGATAGAGAAGGAACACTACATAACTCATGAAGCCACAATTACTCTGATACCTAAACCACACAAGGACTCAACCAAATTCGCTTATGAATATTACTGCAAAAATACTCAATAAAATTCTTGCAAACTGAATCAAAGAACACATCAAAACCATAATTCACCACAATCAAGTAGGCTTCATCCCAGGGATGCAGGGTTGGTTTGATATATGAAAATCCATTAACATAATCCACTATATAAACAAACTCAAAGAAAAAAAAAGCACATGATTATCTCCTTAGCTGCAGAAAAAGCATTTGACAAAATACAATACCCCTTCATGTTAAAATTATTGGAGAGATCAGGAATTCAAAGCCCATATCTAAACATAATAAAAGCAATTTACTGCAAACCAACAGCCATTATCAAATTAAATGGACACATACTTGAGGCAATCCCACTGAAATCAGGGATAAGACATGGATGCCCACTCTCCCCATATCTATTCAGCATAGTACTCAAAGTGTTAGCTAGAACAATAAGACAACAAAAAGAGGTCAAGGGGATACAAACTGGCAAAGAAGAAATAAAGATATCACTATTTGCAGATGATATGATAGTATACATAAGCGACCCCAAAAATTCTACCAGAGAAATTCTCCAACTGATAAACAACTTCAGCAAGATGGCCTAATATAAAATTAACTCAAACAAATCAGTGGCCTTCCTCTACTCCTAGAATAAACAGGCTGAGAAAGAAATTAGGGAAACAAGTCCCTTCACAATAGCCACAAATAATATATTATTGGGATAACTTTAACCAAACAAATGAAAGATCTATATGATAAGAACTTCAAGTCTCTCAAGAAAGAAATTGAAGAAGATCTCAGAAAGTGGAGAGCTCTCCTTTGTTCATGGATTGGCAGAATTAGCATAGTAAAAATGGCCATCCTACCAAAGGCAATCTATAGATTCAGTGCAATCCCCATCAAAACTCCAACACAATTCTTCATAGACATGGAAAGAGCAATTCTCAAATTCATCTGGAAAGGCAAAAAAAAAACAGAATAGCAAAAACAATTGTTTTTTGTTTTGGTTTGTTTTTATTTGGTTTTTTCGAGACAGGGTTTCTC
>BDUI01000269.1:301788-315736 GCA_002335545.1 Apodemus speciosus
CTTCTTGAGTTTTTTGTATATATTAGATATTAGCCCTCTGTCAGATGTAGGGTTGGTGAAGATCTTTTCCCAATTTGTTGGTTGCCATTTTGTCCTTTTGACAGTGTCCTTTGCCTTACAGAAACTTTGTAATTTTATGAGGATGTGGAGAAAGAGGAATACTCCTCCAATGCTGGTGGGATTGCAAGCTGGTACAACCACTCTGGAAATCAGTCTGGCGGCTCCTCAGAAAACTGGGCATGGCACTTCCAGAGGACCCTGCTATACCACTCCTGGGGATATACCCAGAGGATTCCCCGGCATGCAACATATGCGCCACAATGTTCATAGCAGCCTTATTTATAATAGCCAGAAGCTGGAAAGAACCCAGATGTCCCTCAACAGAGGAATGGATACCGAAAATTTGTTATATATACACAATGGAGTACCATTCACCCATTAAAAATGATGAATTCATTAAGTTCTTAGACAAATGGATGGAACTGGAAAATATCTTCCTGAGTGAGGTAACCCAATCACAAAAGAACACACATGGTATGCACTCACTGATAAGTGGATATTAGCCCAGAAGCTTGGAATACACAAGACACATTTCACATATCAAATGATGCCTAAGAAAAAGGAAGAACAAAGTATGGATACTCTGATCCTTTGTAAAAAGGGGAACAAAATACCCACAGAAGGAGATACGGAGACAAAGGTTTGAACAGAGTCTGAGGGAAAGACCATCCAGAGACTACCCTACCCAGGGATCCATCCCATATACAGTTACAAAACCCAGACACTATTATTGATGCCTGCAAGTGCTTGCTGACTGGAGCCGAATATAGCTGTCACCTGGGAGGCTCTGCTAGTGCAAGACAAATACAGAGGGGGACACCCTCAGCCAGCCATTGACCTGAGCACAGGGTCTCCAATGGAGGAGCTTGAGAAAGGATCCAAGGAGCGAAGGGGTTTACAGTGCCACAGGAGGAACAACGATATGAGTCACCCAGTACTCCCAGAGCTCCCAGGGACAAAAACATCAACCAGATAGTACATATGGAGTTACCCATGGCTCCAGACCCATAGGCAGCAGAGAATGATCTTGTCAGAGGCCCTTGGTCCTGGGAAGACATGATTCTGTAGTGTAGAGGAATACCAGGACAAGGAAGTGGGAGAGAGTTGATTGGGGAAGGGGAGATGGCTTATGGGATTTTCAGGAGGGGGGTGAACCAGGAAATGGGACATTTGAAATGCAAATAAAGAATATATATAATAAAAAAAAGCATGTACTCCAGCAAGTTGGAAAATATAAAAGAAATGGATATCTTTCTTGATACATACCACTTAGCAAAGTTAAATCAAGATCACATTAGCAATTTAAACAGGAATATAACTCCTGATCAAATGCAAACAGTAATTACAAGTCTCCCACCTAGCAGAGACAAGCAAATCTCTGTGAGTTTGAACCTAGTTTGGTCTACAAAAAGAGTTCCAGGATAGCTAGAGCTAAACACAGATAAACCCTGTTTTGGAAAACAAAGAAAGAAAATGCCAAGAATCACATAGTTTTAGTGCAGAATTCTACCAGAGTATCAAAGAAGAGTTAATGCTAATATTCCTAAAATTATTCTGTAAAATAGAAACAGAAGGAACATATCCAATTGGTTTTATGAGAATAGTTAACTTGATACTGAAATCACATAAATCAATAAATATAAT
Organism: Apodemus speciosus; assembly: GCA_002335545.1. Taxonomy (NCBI): domain Eukaryota; kingdom Metazoa; phylum Chordata; class Mammalia; order Rodentia; family Muridae; genus Apodemus; species Apodemus speciosus. The sequence goes on from BDUI01000269.1 coordinate 303,493, forward strand.
TACAGATCAATTCCTCTTATGAATGCAGATGCAAAAATTATCAACAAATTAGTTGCAAAACAAACCCAAGGACACATCCAAAATATCATTCATCGTAATCAATTCAGGTTTAACCAATAGACACAGAGATCATTCAACATATGTAAACCAATAATTGTAACCCACCATATAAACAAACTGAAAGACAAAAGCCACAAAATCATTTCATAAGATGTTGAAAAAGTCTTTGACAAAATCTAACAGTCCTTAATGATAAAAGTCCTGGAGATATTAGGAAGGACCATATCTCAATATAACAAAGGCAATTTAATAGCAAGCCCATAGCCATCATCAGCTTAAATGGAGAGAAATTCAAAGAAAGTCCAATAAAATTATGAACAAGACAAGGTTGTCCACTATCTCCATACCTATTCAGTTTAGTACTTTAAGTCTTAACTAAAGCAATAAGGCAACTAAAAGAGATCTCAAGAGTACAAATTGGAATGAAAGAAGTAAAGTTGTCTTTTTGCAAATGATAGGATGAGTTGTAAAGTGACCCTAGAATTCCACCAGAAAACTCTTATAGCTGATAAACACTTTCAGAAAATAGCTGGATACAAAGTTAACTCACAAAAATCATTATCCTTCTTATAGCCAGAGAATGAAATCAGGAAAACAACACCTTTTTTAAAAGCTTCAAACAACATAAAATATCTTGGGCTAACTCTCACTAAACAAGTGAAAGTCCTGCATGACAAGAACTTCAACTCTTTGCAGAAAGAAATTGAAGATACCAGAAGATGGAAAGATCTCCCATGATCATGATCATTAGGATTACCACAGTAAAAAATGGCCATTCTACCAAAAGCAATCTGCAGATTCAGTGCAATCCCCATCAAAATATCAACTCAATTGTTTACAGATCTTGGAAGGACAGTTCTCAGCTTCACATGGAAAAAACAGAATAACTAAAATAGCCATGAGCAATAAAAGAATTACTAGAGATCTCATAATCTCTGATTTTAAGTGGAACTACAAAGCCATAGTAATAAAAAAAAAAAAAACCCAGCATGGTATTGGCACAAAAACAGACATGTTGATCAACGGAATTGAATTGAAGACACAGACATAAATTTACACACATATGGACACCTGATTTTTGATAAAGAAGCCAGAAATATGCACTGGAAAAGAGACAGCATCTTCAAGAAATGGTGCTGGTCAGATTGTAAGACTGCATGAAAAAGAATCTAAATAGATCTATTCTTATCACCCTACACAAAACTCAACTCTAAATTAGTCAAACACATTAACATAAGACCAGATATACTGAATCTGAAAGAGAGAAAGTGGAGAATAGCCTCTAAACAGACCCAACGCACAGGCACTATGATCAAAAATTAGTCTGTGATACCTCATGAAATTTAGAAACATCTATATGGCAAATGACACCATCATTAGAACAAAGCAGAAGACTATGTGTAATGGCAAAATATTTTTAGCCACTACATATCTGACAGAGGGTTAATATCCAAAATAAATAAAGGACCATTTTTTGTTTTGTTTGTTTTTGTTTTTTGAGAAAGAGTGTCTCTGTGTAGCCCTGGCTACCTGGAATTCACTTTGTAGACCAGCCTTGCCTGAAACTCAGAGATCTGCCTGCTTCTGCCTCATGATTGCTGGGATTAAAGGTATGTGCCACAACAATCAGCTTTCATGTAATTATTTTTTAATCGACCATTGTTTGGTTTCTATTTTAATTATTCTGCAGAAATTTGAAAAAGAAATTGTTTATGTAGAAATACCCTCTGTCCTACCTCATTGTTAGGAGTATAATGAAGACTAAATAAAGTTCTTATGTAAGTCATGTTTTTGCTCATGTGCACTAAAGAGATTTCAGAACACAAGAGTCAAAATGAAAATAATACTTAAGGATGTTTTCACTCACAGCACATTAATGTTTATGAGGAAATATTTAAAGGAGAATATTATTGATTATTGCAAGGAAAAAATTATAGGAAGCCCTCAAATGTTTTAAAAGATTTGCATGCTTTTATTTTATTTATACGGGTATTTTCCTGTGTGTTTGTATGTGCATCATATGAGTGCATTGCCGGTGGAGGCCAGAAAAGTGTCAGATTCCCTGAAACTGGAGTTACAGATGGTTGTGAGCCACCACTTGGGTGCTGTTAATTGAACCAGGTTCTTTGGAAGAACAGCCAGTGATCTTAATCACTGATGCATCTCTCTAGCCTAGCAATTAAAATTGTTAAGAAAAAAATGAGGCCATTTCACATGTATCTGATATTTCAACTTATTTAATAAATGTCTTTATGTTTGATACTGAGGTTTAAGATTTAGACAAACAGACATACATTGTATACTGGGTATTTTATGGAAAGCACATAACTGAAATTTTAATGTATGATTAAATATTTCTATATGGAAGGTCTTTTCTGACTTGGAAACCACAGTAAGACAATTAATTTTTGCAAATTTATCTTTCTGTATAAAAGATTTTATGAACAAAAAAAAACTATTCTAGAATAATAGTAAACTATACCAACAATGGGACAACTACTCATCAGGACAGCTGCAAAGTATATCACAATATCATTAAAACAGGTACCATGGCAGACAAATGGCACCTGTGCACATGCAAGGCATATGTTATATTAGTACACTAGTATTCTGTACCAAAGAGAAGAATGGGCTTATGAACAAGAAATTGAATATAGAAATATTGTCCTAATCAGGATTATGAACTTACACAAATACAAATTACATTGAAGTCTAGACTGTAAAAATAGTTAAGACAAGAATATAAAAAGGTGAACAGGAAACCAGCAAAAACAAGTTGTAGAAATTCTTCTATATTACAATTACATCATGGACTTCATTAAGTGTAGTTTATTCCATAGTACTAGCAGAAGTCATGGTTATGTAAAATAAATGAGAATCTACAAATTTCTTCTGACATGATACTGGGAAATTGGAAAACATATAAGAGTATAAGAGAAGAAAAAACACGCTAACAATATTACAGAAAATCAGTAAAGCAGTTGAAAGATCAAAACTGTAGGACATAAGTGGAAAGATGAAATTCTCTTTCATTATTTAGTTAAAGTTACAGTGCTGGTTTTGCTACCCAAACTATAGGCACTTCTTGATAAATGTCTCTCTCATGGCTTCCTTCTGAAGAGTCTTCTCAGAGCTCCCATTAGGTCCTTATTCCTCAGACTATAGATGAATGGGTTCAACATGGGGGTGACCACACTGTACATAACTGACGCTCGTGCAGTTGAGTGTGAGTTTTGTGTAAAAGAAGAACTAAGGTACACACCCAAGAGTGTAGAATAGAATAATGAAACAACTGAGAGATGGGATGCACAGGTGGAGAATGCTTTGTACTTCCCCTGTGATGATGAGATTGCACGGATGGAGGAAACTATCTTAGAATAAGAGTAAAGGATGCCAGCAAGAGGACCACCACCCAGTAGTACAGCTGCAAAGTACATCACCATGTCATTAGGAAAGGTGTCATTACAGGCAAGGAGTACCAGTTGATTAAGCTCACAGACAAAGTGGGGAATTTTCAAGTCTGTACAGAAGGACAGCCGCAGTGCCATTGAACTTTGCAGCAAGGAATTCAATGCTGTGGTGACCCAGGACCCCAAAACTAATAATCCACAGAGGCGGCGGTTCATGATGACTGTATAGTGCAGAGGGTGACAGATTGCCACATATCGGTCATAGGCCATCACAGCTAGAAGAAAGTTGTCCAAAACTCCAAAGAGTATGAAAAAATATACTTGAGAAATGCAGCCTTCATAGGTTATCACCTTGTTCTTTGTCTGTATGTTCACGAGCATCTTTGGGATGCTAACAGAAGTAAAGCAGATGTCAGCAAAGGACAGGTTGGAAAGGAAGAAGTACATGGGTGTGTGAAGATGGGAGTCTGTGATGGTGGCAATGATAATGAGCAGGTTCCCAAGCAGAGTGACCAGGTACATGAACAAAAATAGTCCAAAAAGGAGAGGTTGCCATAGAGGATCCTCTGAAATTCCCAGGAGAATAAATTTTGCAACTTGTGTGTCATTTTTCAACTCCATATAGCTAATATAACAAAAAAGGAGAAAGCAACCTGATGTAATTTCATTATTAAATAAAACATTATGCAACATTAATCTGACAGTATGCTCACTTCAGCAGCACATATACTAAAATCTTATAGAAAAACTGTAGTTTATACTATACTGTTACAACAGTAACTCCTGTTTTGTGTATGAGTGTATTGCTTTTAGGGCATTCCCTGATATGACTTATTTAGAACTACCATCCAAGACTTGTATTATATATGTCTTTAATGAATTCTTGTTACAGTTGGAAAATACAATTTAATATTGGTCACGCCCTATATATACTCCTGAGATTATATTTTACTATGATCATTTCTATCTAGTGATTAAATAAACATAATACATTAGTTCCACAAACAATGATAGATACAGATTTTAAAAAACAAGTCTCTAGGGGGTAATATTGTCTAATTGGCTCAAGTGGTTCCTGGGAGACTGAAAGAAAGAAAAACTTCCTTGACTCGAGCTGCATTTCAAACCCTATCCCATCCCTTGAGGAGTCACAAAACAATAATATGTAAAAACAAACTTCTCAAAAGATAAAATATTTTATCAATTTGGTGCTCACATACTTACAGGTTGAGCTTCCATTTGGTGAAAAAATGCAGAGGGAAAAGAACACATCATGTGAATGAAATATAAGATATTTTTCCTGCACCATTAAAGATTATTTTGAATTATACATAATAATTCAATATATAGAATTATACAATACAATGCTGTGATACATATATGCATGACATACTAACCTAGTATACATACTTCACGTATTTACCATGAGGAATTCCTGTAGTTCAAACCTTCAAGATATTCCTCTCTAGATTTTGAAGTTTATGACCCATTAGCTACAGTCACCCTGTGTGCAAAATAGGGTATGGTCTTCTCAAGTCTTGCTGTGACTTCCTGCTGTACTACTCAAACTTCCTACCCCTCAACTCCCATTGGTCAACCTCTGAAAACTAGTAGTTTACTCAACTTCTGTAATTAAAATGTTAGGTTCCACAGTGAAACATTAGTGTGCATGATTCTGTGGACTACACCAAGATATAGAAAGACAACAGCAGGTTAGGCTATCATTTCCCCATAGATATATCTTCTGTCTTACTGTGGCCTTTCAAAATTTATCTATTTGGATAAACAATATAGAAGTACTATAATTGTGCCTGGTATCATCGAAGTCTCAAAGCCTCTCCACATTATCTTATATATGATTCTATGTACTCACCAGGACAAAGCACTGAATGTGCCTGATCCCCAAGGGCATTGCATCATTTGCACATTTACAACAGTGTACTTCATATTGAAATTGTAATTAAAGATCCAAGTGAGAAGTATTCTGTTTTGTTTTCATTTCTATTTTCACAGTTAGGGAAATATTTTGTATTATATGGAATAAGGCTTTTAAAATGAGATATTACGTAATAAAAATAATTGCAGTAGAATAAGGTCAGTTTTAGCTAACTTATTCTAAAACATTTGAGATAAAATTAAGTAGAATAGTAACATGAATTGAAAGAGCATATATAATCCCCATAGTTTCTCTAATGTTTTCAAGAGGAATTAATAACTGAACTTGAAATGATCTATAAAAAATGAATGCCATAATGTTTCTYAAACATTGGGGTGCATAGTATAGGCTCAGTAACTTAAATTAATTGGGAATTGAGTCTCAGTGCATTTAAATAAATACTTGAATATATGATTCTCAATCTAAAGTAAGATAATATCAGTTCTCTAGCTGACATATTACAAGTCCAAGTAAAAACTCTTTAGAAACAAACCATACATTTTAAAAGAACATTTAAAAATATCTACATGTAGATTTCATGAACAAAATTATCTACAATGCTACAAAAATTCGATAGTAAGAAGAGAGATATATTCAACAAAATAGAAAAAGCCTAGGTGGAAAGACTCATGGCAAAGGTTAATTTTGTTTCATCTCAGAGGTAATCATCATCTCACTTTACTGTGTGTTCCTCCACATTTAATGGAATACTCTATATCAACAAATTAATTATTTAGACCATTAACAACACCCATTATCTTCAGATGACTGTATCAATGAATTAGTCAGTTAAGTATGTAAGTTACTGCTGACAACTATAAGCTCCTGGCCCAGTGACTTTTCTGGTTTTGGTCTCCCAGTCACTTTTCTGTCACACCTGCAGAGCCCTCAGACTCACCTGGATAGAGCCTCTGGATGAAAAGACCCTTATTGGAAATCTAATCTTTACCCTGGATGGTTGAATATAAGGACTGAAATTAGTTTGAAGATAGTAGGAAGGGGTCATGAATCAACTTCCAAGATAGCTTAACACCATAAAGAAAACTGAAATGTTAGACAGCAATGTTGCATAAACAGAGACAAAGACAGAGGAGGTATTTAAAGCTCTGTGTATCTGCATATTATATATATTTCCCTCTTGTCATCTCCAGACCTGATTACATAATTTTCCTATGGGACTTTGCTCTTCATTGAAATAAGTGTTTCTTGTTGAGTCTCTGTTCCCAAGACATCTGATTAAATGTTAGGCAAACCAGACTTCATTTAGTCATTTCTATGTATTAGTTTACCTTTCCTTTTTTAAGATTTATTTATTTTATGTAAATGAGTTCACTGTAGCTGTCTTCAGATACACCAGAAGAGGGCATCAGATCCCATTACAGATGGTTGTGAGCCACCATGTAGATACTGGGAATTGAACTCAGGACCTCTGGGAAGAGCAGTCAGTGCTCTTAACCTCTGAGCCATCTCTCTAGCTCCTAGTCTACCTTTCAAAAGTAAAATTTACTAAGATCATAACTTCACTCTTGCCTAATGCTTGCTTCATGTTTATTTTGGATCTTTTCCGAAGAACAGGTAATGAATAGGTCTCATGAGTCCTCCAAAGCTCTGACTTTGTTTGGGTATACAGTTTTTAGTATCTCCACATATTTTATTATTATTGCCTAAAAAGAAGATGGGTGAACTGTGCTTTTTTTTCCAAATCATAATCACTACAATCCTGGGTCTCATTGTCCCTTTTAAAAACAATTATACTATTATATTATAGAAAAGGAAACACCCAACACTTTTACTATAGTCACAAAGCTCAAACAAAGCAGGCAAAGAGTTAGATATGTGGCAACAAATGAGATGGAAATTACTATCTTTCAAATCAATAAAGAACTGATATGTTCAGAAACACAAGAAATTAATCACCCTTAAGTCACCACTACTGGACCTTCCAGTCTGGGCTGATTTACCTTGGGCCCAAACTCTGCATCCAGTCCCATAACACCCAGAGGAAGCGACATTTCCAGGTGCTCCAACATGTGAAAGATCATAGGATCAGAGGTGAGAATGACATAACATCTGTCCCAACACAACTGGGCATAACTGGGACCAGCAGGATCCAGGAACACAGGAAGCCCGCCCAACCAGTGGCACGGGTACCTTCCATTCTGGGCTGGTTTACCTTGGGAGCGAACTTTGCAGCCAGTACCATAACACCCACAGGAAGCTCCACTTCTAGGCCCACTAACATGCCCAGGGTCCCAGGATCTGAGGATCCAAGGATCCCAGGAACTTGGTCACACCAGGATCTCAAGGCCACAGAGGCAGCTTGATGCCCAGGAGCTCTGACACACCCAGGATTTCAGGATCACAGGACCCCAGAATCAAAGAACCAGAGAGAAAATTGAACTCTGAGGAGTTCTGACACAACCAGGATCATAGGAAGGATGTTCTTCAGTCAGATATAGCTAGGACAGGTAGCACTAGAGATAATCAGATGGCAGAGAGTCAAGCATAAGAACATAAGCAAGAGAAATCAAGGTAACATGGCAACATCAAAACCCAATTCTCCCACCATAGCAAGTCCTGGATATACCACCACACCACAAAAGCAAGATTCTGATATAAAATAATTTCACCATGATGATGATAGAAGACTTTAAGAAGGACATTAATAAATCCCTTAAAAAATATATAGGAGAACACTGGTAAACAGCTAGAAGGCCTTAAAGAGGAAATGCAAAAATCCATTAAAGAATTCCAGGAAAAAAAAAAACAACCAAAGAGGTGAAGGAATTCAACAACACCATCAAGGATCTAAAGATGGAAATAGAAATAATAAAGAAATCATGAAGGAAGACAACCCTGGAGATAGAAAACCTAGGAAAGAAATCAGGAGTCATAGATGCAAGCATCATCAGCAGAATACAAGAAATAGAAGAGAAAGGTGCAGAAGATACCACAGAAAAAGAAATTCCTCCTCTCACATAGTCACCAAAACACCAGATGCATTAAACAAAGAAAGACTATTAAAAGCAATAAGGAAAAAAAAGATCAAGTAACATATAAGGGCAAACCTATCAGAATTACACCAGACATCTCACCAGAGACTATAAAAGCTAGATGATTCTGGGAAAATGTCATGCAGACCCTAAGAGAACACAAATGCCAGCCCAGGCTACTATACCCAGCAAAACTCTCAATTAACATAGATGGAGAAAACATCATACTCCACGACAAAACCAAATTTACACAATCTTTCCACAAATCCAGCCCTACAAAGGATGGAAAACTCCAACACAAGGAGGGAAACTACACCCTAGAAAAAGCAAAAAAAAAAAAATCTTATTTTAACAAACCCCAAAAAAGATAGCCGCAAAAACACAATTCCAACTCTAACAACAAAAATATCAGGAAGCAACAATTGCTTTTCCTTAATATCCCTTAACATCTATGGACTCAATTCCCAAATAAAAAGACATAGACTAACAGACTGGATACATAAACAGGACCCAGCATTTTGCTGCACAAAGGAAACACACCTCAGTGACAAAGACAGCCAATACCTCAGAATAAAAGGCTGGAAAAAAATTTCCAAGCAAATGGTCCCAAGTAACAAGCTGGTGTAGCCCATTTTACTATCAAATAAAATCAACTTTCAACCAAAAGTTATCAAAAAGGATAAGGAAGGACATTTCATACTCATCAAAGGAAAAATCTACCAAGATGAACTCTCAACTTTGAACATCTATGCTCCAAATGTACTACCACCCACATTTGTGACAGTAACTTTACTAAAGCTCAAAGCACACATTGGACCTCACATAATATTAGTGGGAGACTTCAACACTCCACTCTCAGCAATTGTCAGATCATGGAAACAGAAACTGAACAGAGACACAGTGAAACTAACAAGCTATGAACCAAATGGATTTAACAGATTTTTATAAAACATTTCACCCTAAACAAAATAATATACCTTATTCTCAGCACTTCATGGTACCTTCTCTAAAATTGACCTTATAATTGATCACAAAACAGGCCTCAACAGATGCAAGAAGTTTGAAATAACCCTATGCCTCCTATCAGATCACCATGGATTAAGGCTGGTCTTAAATTCAAACAAAAACAACAGAAAACACACATACACATGGAAGCTAAACAACACATTTGACCAAATTCAACATCCCTTCATGTTTAAAGTCTTTAAAAGATCAGGAATTCAAGGCCCATACCTAAATACAGTAAAAACAATAAACAGCAAGCCAGTAGCAAACATCAAACCAAATGTAGAAAAACTTGAAGCAATCCCACTAAAATCAGGAACTAGACAACCTACCCAATCTGTCCCTATCTATTCACTATAGTACTTGAAGATCTAGCTAGATCAATTAGACAACAAAAGGATATCAAAGGTATACAAATTGGAATGGAAGAAGTCAAAATATCACTATTTGAAGATGGTATGATTCTATGCTTAAGTGGCCCCAAAAAATCCACCAGAGAACTCCTAAAGCTGGTAAACATCTTCAGCAAAGTGTCTGGATATAAAATTAGCTCAAACAAATCAATAACCTTCCTCTACTCAAATGACAAACAGCCTGAGAAATAAATTAGAGAAACAACAGCCTTCTCAATAGTAACAAATAATATTATATACCTTGGTGTGACTCTAACCAAGAAAGAGAAAGATCTGTATGACAAGAACATCAAGTTTGTGAAGAAAGAAATCAAAGAAGATCTCCAAAGATGGAAAGATCTTCCATACTCATGGATTGGCAGGATTAATATAGTAAAAGTGGCCATCTTGCCAAAAGCAATCTACAGATTCAATGCAATCCCCATAAAAATTCCAAATCAATTCTTCATAGAGTTAGAAAGAGCAATTTCCAAATTCATTTGAAATAACAACAACAAAAAAAAAACCAGGATATCAAAAAACAGTCTCAACAATAAAAGAATCCCTGGCAGAATCACCATCCCTAACCTCAAGCTATACTACAGAGCAATAGTGATAAAAACTGCATGGTATTGGTACAGTGACAGGCAGGTAGATCAATGGAATAGAATTGAAGACCCAGAAGTGAACCCACATATAGGAGATCACTTGATCTTTGACAAAGAAGCTAAAACCATCCAGTAGAAAAAGGACAGCATTTTTCACAAATGGTGCTGGTTCAACTGTAGGTCAGCATGTAGAAAAATGCAAATCGATCCATTCTTATCTCCCTTTAAAAAGCTCAATTCCAAGTGGATCAAGGACCTCCACATAAAACCAGATACACTGAATCTAACAGAAGAGAAAGTGGGGAAGAGCCTCAAACACATGGGCATGGGGGAAAATTTGCTGACCAGAACACTAATGTCCTATGCTCTAAGAGCAAGAATCAACAAATGGGACCTCATAAAATTGCAAAGTTTCTGTAAGGCAAAGGATACTGTCAATAGAACAAAACAGCAAACAACAGATTGGGAAAAGCTCTTTACCAATGCTACATCCAATAGAGGACTAATATCCAAATATAAAAAGAACTCAAGAAGTTAGACTCCAGAGTATCAAATAACCCTATTAAAAATGGGGTACCCAAAGATAGTTGACATAGCTAATTGCATTGAAGAAAACGGGGTCATATGTAAGCACATTGTAAATGACAAACCAGATGGTTACTCCATGTTCATCACGGAGCTTGTCTTAGAGTTCTGCTATATGTAGTACAGCACAGAAGTATTACACTCAATGTATTTGAACTGGAGAGGACACTATTTCATCACAGCAAGCACACTGGAGTGTCCTCAGCCATGATTGTAAATAGAGACAGCTACAAAACTTGCCATAAAGCACAAATTCAAACATGACAGAGCAGTGGTGTGAAGTGCCAGCAGTTGACCATAGCAGGCAGCCTGCCCTCTAACAATCCAGGAAGAGCTCTCTCTCTCTCTCTCTCTCTCTCTCTCTCTCTCTCTCTCTCTCTCTCTCTCTCTCTTTATGAAGAGAAAGAGCAGAGAGTACCATAAGGCAGATGAGGTCAACAGTGCAGTATTTTCAGAAACAGGATGGTTGGAAGGACCAATGCTTGCTTTTTCTACATGTATGTTTCATGATCACTTTTAACTCCATTAACTACTAGTAGAGTCAATGATGGTCATTAGATGCAGCTTGGAAATTTGGTGCATTGAATGAAATAAATAACATTCATTCTGGGATAAATTAAAGAAATGGGATACAGAGCTAAACAAAGCATTTTCAACTGAGGAATGGCGAAGAAGCACCTAAAGAAATGTTCAACATCCTTAATTATCAGGTATATGCAAACCAAAACAACCCTGAGATTCCACCTTATACCAGTCAGAATGGCTAAAATAAAAAACTCAGTGAGAGCAGATGTTGGTGAGGATGTGGAAAAAAAAGGAACAATCCTCCACTGCTGGTGGGATTGCAAGCTGGTACAACCACTCTGGAAATCAGTTTGGCAATTCCTCAGAAAATTGAGCATTAATACTACCAGAGGACCCTGCTATACCACTCCTTAGCATATACTCAGAAGATGCTCCAAGATGTAATAAGGACGCATGTGACGCGCGCTATCTTCCCGCTGGCAGGAAACACGCGGCACACATTAGGACCCTTCTGCAGAAAAAGCTTTATTCCTCTTGAGAGAGAAAGAGGGTAAGCTTACAGAAACCAGAATCTCAGGAGCTAGGCCTACACTCCTGGACTCTGCTCAGAAAACTAATGGAGACCCCGAGATCACGCGGGATCTCGCCTTAAATACAGTTACGGTCTGCGTAAGACGTATCGCCTCCTGGTTGGCTGTAGGTCATGGGACCAAATGACGCTACGGAAGAG
>BDUI01000270.1:25034-43739 GCA_002335545.1 Apodemus speciosus
GCGATGCATGGTCCGTATGAAGGTTTCTTACCTTAGCAGCTTCCTCCTCTGGCTCTCTTGCAGGACTGAGAATATTGTTTTAGAGCCAGATGACACAAACTCAGCTGTGTTTCCAGTTTGTTTTCAGTGTGTCCTTATAAGCCTCATGGGGCACACTTGGTAGGCACATTTGCTGACCAGTTCTTTAAACCATTGAGCTCTGTAGGTGGAAACAGACRATTATAGACTGTTCCCTGCTAGCAATAGGGAGAGGGCTTAATAGAGTAAGAAGGAAGGCTCGGAAGTAATGAAACCTCATTCTTAAGTTWGGAAGATATTACAGTTTCTATAGCTCTGGGACAGTAGGCTTTCTCTTACAGATGGGCATCTGGCCTTGCCTTTGGCCTTTGCAATCAAGAGTCTGAAGTAGGGAATGAAGGGACGGGGTGAGTAAAAGGGGAAGTTGGCTCATCCTGTGATTATCTGGAGAAAACCTGATTTTTCTCTTCTTGTCTTGGAGGGAAGATGCTAGTGGGGATGCCTGACACTTTTGATGGCTTGTGAAATGTTGCTTTCCTCTCTTTCTTTGATCTGTTCTGTTATGTGGACATAATGACCCTTCATCTAACGAACAAATAAGGAGATCAAAAAACTGTATAAATGGCTATTTTATATAAGTAATTGGAAACGATTAAATACTTTATGTTTCTGTTGATTTAAARAAACATGTTAAAGTCTGATTTGCTTTAATCCTAGTGTTATTCATRATTTCCTACTGAAATATTTTGGTTTTATTATCAATTRTCACAGCTAAATGTAAAAGATAGCTTGCCATGTGGGCCAGTTCACATGGATATTCTCAGCATTTGGCAAGCTGAGTCAGGAGTATTGCCACAAATTAGAGTTTAGCGTGAGCTACCCAGTGAGTTCCAGACCATTCTGGGCTACAAAATGAGACCCTGTCTCAGAGAATAAAAGGCAGAACCTCCAAAGCAAATAGGACAAAGCAGCAATACCAAAAACTAGAAAACTTTGCGCGTACTGGAAATAATTGTGGTGGTTCATATAATGWCACGTGGTAATGAATAGCCAGGAGTGGACTCAATGGTGTCTTTCCTATAGAAAGGGGAGGGGGGGTTACGGCTCTCCTCATTTTGCAAACTTTTCCTCAGATAGAAAAGAGAGGTGATAAAACAAATCTCCTAGATATAGTCCCCCAGGCCTGTGTCAGCATCCAGACTGCYCTGGCATTGTGGTTAGAGTCATGGAGTCTGCTGTGGCTTCAATGTAAGAAACCTCCAGCTGTGACAGGCTGAGGACTCATCTCTCTTGCCTTTATTATTGGACCTGAAGCCATAAAAAACAATAGTAACCCATCTTGACGGCCTGAGCCTGTTGGGTTCCCATGCGCTCTGGTGAATTCAGTTTGGTTCCATGCAATTGGAATTGATTTTCTGACATTGTAGGCATGTGGGGAAGCTGACATTGGATWTCTTGGGGTCTGGTTCTTTCTTACCATAGTCAATTACCTCTCTGCTTCTCRATTGCAGATCTGATCCCTTCTGAGGACTTCACCACATCTCCGTTCTTGGGACATTAAACCCAACAGCTGGTCTACTTTGTTCTTGGAATTTTGGGTGTCTTCGCCTTTGATCTTTTCTGATCCCCTACATCCCTTTCCCATCCTGAGAACTCCCGAAGACTGTAGGATTATCATGGAGTCCAGGGAAATGTTAAGCAGCTCCCGGCAAAGAGGGAGTGAGTCAGAATTCCTTCCGGGCTCCTCATCCAGGTCCCCAGCCGCCCCTGGCTGTTCAGGAGAGCCCTTGAAAGGCATCTCTGTAGGTGGAGAACGCATGGAGCCAGAGGAGGAGGATGAATTGGGCTCAGGCCNGTCTCTCTGAGCTGCAGAGTGCCCCTGTTGATTTCCCGACTATCATTCTGGGTATCTTTCAAATCTCAACAGTTACCAAGTGTTTGAGGGTCCCAAGTGAAGCCAGTCAAAGGAACCCAATCAATTTGCACAGATAAAAAATCATTCCAATCCTACAGTAAGTATCCCATCACCATCACTAAGATATACAATAATCCTGGGATGCCCCTGTGTCTATTCCTTGGTGGTTTTGGTAAACATTGCTACTGGCCAATCCTTAGAATAGGTGCTCGGTGTTGTGGTCAAATCCCTGACATGAAATAACTTACAGAGGATTTACTTTGGCTCACAGTTTACGGGGGTACAGACCATGATGACACAGAAGACATGGCAATTGGAATGTGACTCAGCTGACTCCCTCTACCTGTGTGCAAGGAATGCTTCAATTTGTAGAAAAATGCTACCCAACAGCATTCTTTGTCTTACCTCGTATTTGTGGACCCAGAAATTCAGAAAAATTGTGTGTATACTCATAGGGCAGCTGAGAGAGTGAAGACAGTCAGATTTCTCTGCCCTTCCCAGGTCCTATTCTAACACACATAGGCAATATTCACTGCCTCTCTCTCCTAACTCTATTGCTTTTCTAACATCAACAAATAAAAACTAGATGTCCAGTCAGCCCACTCCCCAAACTTTTAAAGCTGCACTTGGTAAAGTTCTCAGTTATTTAGTAGATACCAGTTCAGTAGAGTCTATGGGTACTCATTTTTGTAGATGGGTGTTATACGCTACATTTTGTAGATAACCATTCCCACATATTTGAAGGTTTTTTTGGTATTTAGCCACTTCTTCCTGGTTTCTTCATAACAGTATAATCACTTRGTATATCCAAAGATGACTAATATCACCCTATGTCTTTCAAAGTATCAAAAATGGCTATGGACATTAGATTAAAACTTACTTGTAACTGTGTATTTTCTCCCACTATCAGAAATCTGTATAAAAAGCAGAAGTAAAAATTTTCCCTAATAACCTCAAAAGTACAATAAGAGTGGGATCAATGTCCTGGTCTAAGGCACAAAACACAGACAAGAGATAAACAGTACTTGTATGTWCCCAGACAACATTTTGGTTTTATTTTTGGGGCCTATCTCACTCTGTAGCCCAAGCTGATCTCAAACTGCTRACAAGTCTTCTGCCTCAGCTTGCTGAGTTCTTCTATTACAAGCATGAATATGACACTCAGCCTAGAGAAAATTTCTCAAGTTACTTAAGACATTCTTAAACCACCAGTATTTGTTTTCCTTGTCCCTTAAACTATTATGTCTCCATGTCTTGTCTTTGGCTCTTACATGCCTGTGTGTACTCATCTGATCCATGAACCCAACTTTACCCTTCATGTTGTTAGGTTCCAAATCTGTCCTCTGATCAATAGATCTCTTTTTGGACCCTACACACCCATCTATTCAACTTTCTCATGGATTTTGCCACTCAATAGTCCAGGTCACTGCTCTTTCCACATCCTAGAAATGAAACAATAGTAGTAATTATCCCTGACAATTATATAAGCATTTCATAATTTCCAAAGCGCTTTGGCATACATTATCTCACCAGCTGCTTTCTTAATGTAATAGCAGCAGTGGGCAAAAAACCATGTCACTGATGACAGCTCTTTCCTGACCTTGATCTCCCAGCCCCACCCACTGAAAACACCAGAACAGCTGGATGAGAGCTTATTAGAGGCCGGAAGCTGACCTCGTGTGGAGACCTGGGACATGTAACAGCAGTAGTTGCCACCTCCACCTTCCCCATCTCCAAGGGGGCAATGCCACCAGCAACAGGGTTCATGGCAGACCTCATGAGGCTGTGCAGAGCTGCAGAAAGAATTCTCGAGACCCACAGAGCTACAGGCTGAGGGTGGCAGGCATCAGCCTGTGGGAGGTTAAGCGTCKGCTTTCTGCCTCCAACCCCCACACCCTTTCGATTTCTCATCTCTTCTGTGCATTAGCCATCATTTTGAAAGTTTTAGTGAGTTAATTAAATTCTTCTAGTGTTGATRGTAAGAAAGCTGAAACATTTTCAACTGAGATTGACACTACTCAAGACACAGGCTTCAGTGGTGTTTGTTCAGTAACACTCCGATATGTCACAGGATTGCTGTGAGAACATCTGAGAGCTATAATGAGCTAAAAGTCAAGCACAGGGGAAAATGTGTTCCAGACTGCTGCAGATGTTCTCAAATCAAATCATATCTCTGTGAAATGGCATATAGAATATTCAGCTGCTGTAAGATGCAATGTGAGAGAACAGTTCCATTGATTTGCACTGTGTTTAACATTTTTTTAGGTTAGCCTAAATCACATGGAATGTAAGTGTTTTTCCCCATCTTTGAATCAATTAATAACAGAGTCATTTGATTCTAATAAGTGGCATGAATGAATTTCCTGGGCTGAAAAGAATGCATTCACTGATGTCAGGAGCACTCACAACATGGAAGACATCGGTTGAGTAAGAGGAAGATAGGACTGACTTACTGGCTACCACGGTGCCCATTTTCTTTCATTTTCCCTTTGGCACCAACCTCAGAAGAGCTCTCTATTGAATTGATCCATGGAGATTCTGAAATGTCTCTCTGTAATACTGTGTTGTTGATGATCCATCCTCCTCCTACCCCACCTCTGAACATCAAAAGGAAGCTTACAGATGGTGGACAAGGAAATGTTTATGTCAATGAACTTCTTCTCTCAGCAGCTTAGACTCCATCACTCAGCTGTTCGTTCTCACACTCCCATATGTCTGGAGCCTGCCCTGGAATTAAAATATTATCCTCTTCAGTAAATGATATCACCGTGTAGAAATTGACAACTCAGATTACCAAAACCGAGATAAAAATGCTGGGGTGGCATTAGAANAGATGTGGATTGCAATTCTAATGCAGACAGTGAGAAATGGGTAGCCGGAGACGGCTTGGAGGAGCAGGAGTTCTCCATCAAGGAGGCCAACTTCACTGAGGGGAGCTTAAAGCTGAAGATTCAGACCACAAAGCGGGCTAAGAAACCCCCCAAAAACCTGGAGAACTACATCTGCCCACCTGAGATCAAGATCACCATAAAGCAGTCTACTGGGGACCAGAAAGCGTCCCGTACTGGGGACCAGAAGGTGTCCCGTACTGGGGACCAGAAGGTGTCCCGTACTGGGAAAAATAGCAAAGCTACAAAGGAAGAAGAAAGAAACCACTCCAAAAAGAAGGTAGGAAACCGTGCCGCGCAGGTGTGGTTTTGTTTCTGGTTTTGCTATTCTGTCTCACCAACTTTTAAAAGTCAATTTATTTTTCAACGTTTTTACTTTTGAATCACCAGCCTCTTTGATAGAATATGTARGGCCTACAGGCAAGTCTCTGATATAATGTTGAGTTCATTATTATATTTTATACTCACSTAGGACACATAAGATATTGGGGAATTACGATTTGGGAACAYATCTGCTCTTTGGGAAATAGCCCACAGGCTAGGTCAGCCGAGTTTCACAAAAGCTTATGGTACATTTTGCTTTGCTTTTAACATTTGCATCTGTTTTCCTAGTTGGTCAATCAGAGCAGCCAAGGAATGTCAAAACTAACCTTTGGTTTCATTTGTTAGTCTTATAGGTCTTTCTGAAGTGAATGTTCTGAGAAAGCCCTGGTTCCTTTGTGATAGTCTTCTCTGTGATCAAGAGATGGTCGTCCCAAAAGCACACTATCAGACAGCCTATTTATTAGAGGAGGTTACTAGGGAAGGGGYGGGTCTGTGGTACAGCTGACTGAGTTACGATCTGAGACATGGTGAACCTTTAAGACTCTGGTTGAATGAGTCTGGTCCATTTTCTCACTAGATGTCAAACACAGGCATGCAGATAGAGGTGCTTGTCAGTATCAGTTCCCTGGGAATGGATGGGTCCATATTTTATTGAATCATTTTGCCTGTGTTTGGAATTATAGTGAGCTGGGGCATGGGTGTGGTACTCAGCCTGTGATAGCAGAAGACAGGCCCAGGATAGAAAGCTTTCGCCTTCAGGAACTAGGTGACCATGGCATGGCTCTGAAAGAGACTTTAATTGACAAAGGTTTTTGGTTCTGGTGACAGGTTTTAATCAGGTTCTGCCTCYCCCTGGTGTATATGTATGCGTMCTAGATTGGCATAAGAACTTAAAGTGATGYGATAGTGTTCTGGGATGTCCCTGYCACTGGTAGTCTTGTCAGCGTCATAGCACTCATTCAAAAAGCTGAGCAGAAGTGATGTTGCTTCCTTACCACAGAACTGTGCTGACTGTCCTGTCAGGTGTTCTCACTAATGTTTTGTATTACAAGCCAAAGATGTGAGCTAGAAGCTTCTTTCAMACTCGACAACTGCCCACAGTTGCCTCAACAACCTTGCCCTGTGCTGAAAACAGAACTGTCTCCATCCAGAAGCCTCAGTGACACCAGGACACTTGATTTGCTGCTGCACTAGTATTTGGGGACAGGGAGACTTCTAAACTCTGGCTTCCTTTGCCAGAGCATCTGGGTCACACACTCCCCTCCTCCCATTACCACTTTGCAGTGGTTAATGAGTTCTCTGTTTTGGAAACAAAGGTTATCTTCATACCTGACAGGAACTTTTGAGTCACTTATAAAGTGACATTGTTGCTTTTGGAGTTGTGTGTCTYAGGTTTGAAAATGAGTACTTGTTGTTTCTGACCACTGAGGTGGCCCAGTTCTTTATGTGCTGTTGAAATTGTGTGTGTSTGTGTTTGTGTCTGTGTGAGCATGTGTGTGTGTGCACATGTGTGAGTATGGTGTGTGTGTTGAGTGTGAGTCAGTGTGCGTGTGTGTCTGTGCAAACATGTGTGTGTGTGAGTCAGTGTGTGTGTGCATGTGTGAATATGGTGTATGTGTGAGTGTGTGTGTCTGTGTGAGCATGTGTGTGTGAGTCAGTGTGTGTGTGCATGTGTGAGTATGGTGTGTGTGTGTGTTATGAGTGTGTGTATGTGTGTGTGTGTGTGTGTGTGTGTGTGTGTTGAGGGGGTTCTGAAAGCTGTAACTATGGTGATTACTTTCTCTCCATTCCCACCATACTGGGATTTGAGTAGCAGCTCACAGTTTRGGGGTTCAACCCCAAATTTAGTCTAAACTGAAGTGTGAATGAGGCCAGCCATTCTCACCCAGGAAGTGGAGTGTTTTTGTTAGAAAGAAAGATGAAATCCCTTATTTGAACATGTGGTTTGCCTCATGTGGTAAGCATTTTTATGCCTCCCAGTTGGAAGGAGTAGAAACGAAGGGGGCCAGATTCCAATGCGCAGTCGCGTCTTATGATGTCACTGTGATGGAGGAGCTTATAAAACGTTTCAGCTCTTAGATGCTGGCTGCATATTGTGTCTCTCTGTGTCCTCTGCATGTACTCACTCTAAAAGCCGTTACTTTCCAGGAGTCAATGAATAAAGTTATTAGCATGGGGTTGTAATTCCTTGATGTATGGCAGGAGCAATCTCTTATCTCTATTGGGCTAGAATACTCACTTTATTAGTCTTCAAATGCCTGTCATTTTGCAGAAATCAAGCAAATGCTGAGGTTGAGGGCCTGTGTGGAAATCTTGCCTGTAGTTTGTATGGAAAAATTCAGTGGGGAAACTTGCAGAATTTACTGACAGTAAATTAAAGATACAAGACAACTGTCAGGGGCAGGGAAAAGTTGGAGATGGTGTCTTATAAATACCAATCAGTACCTATTCCTGAGATCCAGTCTTCTGGGTGTATCTTGGAGAAGTGAGCCCGATTCTGAAGATGTGGGCATAGGGATACCCCTAGAAACCAAGTCCTAKTCTGGGAAGTGCCAAGAGGCCACGTGGACCTGGTCCTTGAGTGGGTGGAGATGTTTTCTTGGGGCCATTTGGATGCATGTTCTGACATTGAGCAARGGTTGGCAACCACAGCCTGTGGGCCAGATTCAGTCCTTTCCTGTTTTTCTACAACCCCCACACACAAAAATTGGTTTTTACATTTCTAAAAAGATTTTTAAAAAAATCAAAGAAAAAGAAATATTTTGAAGTATGTTAAACGTCTTTGAAATTCAAATTTCAGTGTCCATAAATAAAGTTTTAACGGAGTGAGGCCAAGTCCACTTGATTACATTTTGTCTGTGGCTGCTTTATTATTGCACTGGGAGTGCTGGGCTGCTATCGCCTTGACAGTGGCCTGTGGAGCTTAAAGTATTTACTTAGTTTGGTCAGTAAAGTGCTTGTCAAGCAAATGAAATGATCTGACTTTGGATCCTAGAGCCTACATTAATAATAATAATAATAATAATAATAATAATAATAATAGTAAAATGTGTCTGGTATAATTGTAATCCTGGCACAGAGGAGGCGTACACAGGAAGGTGGCTGCAGCTTCCTGAACAGCTACTCTTGCTAAACTCTAGGTGTACCAAGAGACTCTTGTCTCTTAGTAAATAAAGGGAAAACCAATCCAGGAAACTTACTCTACATCACTTTCTGACTACGCAGACCAACACACAATTGTCTCACCTCCCATAGTGYTTATCAAGTGACTTAGGGGAGAGGCAGGATTCAGTACAGCAAGTGCTGTGTTTCATTTTGGTTGGTTTTGAGTGTCTCAGGSTTCAAGTCTCGAGGTAGAGAGAAGTTGATYGTTCTGGTACATTCTTTCATATTTAAGTGAAGGGATTAATAGTTCATTCAGGTGATTGGCAGCCTCAAGCAAAGAGAGCTTAGACTGGGTCCCATGTGGTTGTTTCAGAAAAAGAAAGCTCCCTGGGAAAATTGTGACGTGGCTTACTTACCCTTTACAAGTGCCTTCTTTACTGTGTTTGTAGGCACAATGGTCTACAGCTTTGGGATGACAATGGTGAGGCCTGTGTTCAATATTCTGTAGCACTTGTGCTCCAAATTTCAAACCTAGGACTAACCCTCCCACGTAGAGAGCGTTTGTGGATGGTGAAGGAACATAGTTACTCCAATGTAAGGATTCCAAGAGTATCTCATGGCCTCAAGGCTAATGTATCTTTTAAACCAGCACAGGGAGTAAGGATGGAGGTCTGGAGGGCCTTCAACAGAGGGTTCATGGCAGTCGGTTCATGGAAAGTGTGGAAGCCATGTCTGGTGGGTTTAAATGCWCAGAAACTATTTCTGGGACTTTGCTGAGCGACTGTCGCATCTTGCAATTCTTCGAGTCAGTGACACGGTAACTTGTTCTCACTCTGCCTTCCCTTCAGGCCAGTCAATAAAAACAGCAGAGGATGAATCTCTAGAGGCAAGTTCAGGTTCAAGACACTCATGAGACCAGCAGCTCCAGCAGTGGCAGATCTGAGGGTGCTCTCAGCTCAGAGCATCTCTGTGTGAGGATAGGGGATTAGCCAYACAGGGTGGGGGTTACCCGTGCTACACTCTGTYTGGCTGCTAAGTGGCTCTGACTATTTGGATCCCCACTGTAACTTTTCTAAGGGCCAGTTCTTTCATCTACCAAATCTAGATGAAAATTTCTATGTGACATAACTTGAAAGACTAGAGGGAAACTGTGAAATTTATTTCAGCACGTATCATCGGAAGAGTTTTAATTTATTGAGTTGCATCTCCTGTCAGCCCATAGGACAAATCTGGCCCATAAATAGTCATTGAAAGAGGAAGAAATTGCCGTTCGGGTTGTTTTGAAAGAGGATGAATGARAATGGGTAAGGTTTGCTTTTGGAGCTGTTTGTGTTATCCACTAAAGGTAATATATTTCAGTCTCTAGAAGGTCAGGAGTTCAGGATTCCTCTCTCCCCCAGATAGAATGGGAAGATGCGCTTTATTTCTAAACGTTGAMGAGCATACAACGTAGCTTCCTTGTGGATTTAAGTCTTATTTTCCTATATTGCATTGATCAAATTTATTTACCTTTGATGAAAATATAACTCCTATTTTATGTCTTCTGACATGATTTGATTTTTCTTCCTTGCTAGTTAAATCAGGAGGAATTATTTCCTCTCACTCCAAGGACTTACATTTCCTATTACCAGGCGCCCACTGTCAAGGAATGAGCCTAAGAATGTGCGCAGACTCAGCCTTGGCCACCACACCTTGAGCACTGTCCTGTGTGTGTCTGGCATACTTTCTGCTTTAAGTGTGGTCTTCTCCTGAGAAGCCCTTTATAACACCATCCTCAGACAGCGACTCCTTTGTTAACCAAACACATAAAGGATGAGCAGGAAAAGGAATGTCTGGGTGCAAGGGATGCTAAGAAGGGTAACTAACATACACTTGAGAGGAATNTTTAGGTGATGGGCTTCACTTGACCCTCCAAGGGACAATAAGCCTGTGGAGACTCACCCCAAAAAGGAAGGATCATTGGCCAGAGGGACAGAGGAGAAGATAGGATTAATGGAGCTAAAGATCCCTGGATGATGAGTACAGATACACACAGTCAAAGCCTCAATACACAGACACCCACACAGACTCTCGGTCATATATCATCATAACAAGTGTACTTAAGTGTTGGAAGGAAAGGTGAGCCTTCAGTGCAGAAGGAGTGCAAGCTGAGACACAGTCTAGGTGTGTCAGACTGTGGACTGCCAAGGACACACACTGCAGGAGGCTGGTGCTATGCTATTTATTGAGTATTTTCTCGGMTCCCATAATATTCCAGCAGATCCCATAAGGGCAGCCCCTCCCCTCAGCCATCTTGAGTGGAAATTTCTCTGTGAAGTTGCAATCTGTTGGTTCCTAACAGCACCCCACCCCCGACACACCCTGATTGTACCTCCATGCCTACACTCAACTTCCCTCTGCTCCCCACTGGCCCGTGACCTCACCAGGGAAACAATGGAAGCCTTTCTTTGCTCCGAGAAGTGCAAGCATATTCTACCCTGTGAGGCCATTTGATAATCATCATTAGTATCATTTACMGGCTGCTTTAGTGTGTTTTCTGGACCCTGTTTACTGGGTATTTTTCCCAGATGGTCTTTGCCTCCTGCACTAGCTAGGTTCACTGTGAGGGAGAGGAGGTGTGACATCTGCCCCTTAAGAGGGGTCCTTGGACCTTGTACAATACAATATATTCATCTATGAGGAGGAACGTGCATAGGGTTGTAAGCAGCCTTTTGTTCTGGGTTAGTTGGTTCACTGGTTCAGATCTGGAATTACAGTCTCATCATCAGAGCCTGGACCTCTGAGGGGTCTAAGTGAGAGCAGGTATTTTCCCAGTGGGTCAGGGTGTACTTAAAGTAATCTATCTGAGCGAACAATGCAGCACCTCTTGATTTCTCCATCTCTGTCCTTAGAGGGGACAAGAAGGAGAAAGCAATTTATTTGGGTACTTGGCTTTTCCTTCTACCTTCTCTGAGCTGTTCTAGTTACCCTACTTTAATACTTCCATTTCAATAGATGATAGTCTACTGCCATACTAGGCTTTGAGTGTCATGCATACATACATACATACATAGTACATACATTTATAATACATATATGTACATGTATGTATTGTAAATACATACAGACAGACAGATAGTACCAAGGCTTAGAGTTATGTCAGGGATCTGAGTACAAGCAACCGAACCCATTAAGATTCAGGCTAGAGTCAATACATTGTCAGTAGGYAGGGGAGGGACAAAAGAAGCCTTAGGTCAGAAGTCAGGGTGGGTCCACAGTCCTGACACCTTTCAAGAGTTGGTGTCACCAAAAGTGTGCAAAGTTGGGGCTTTTCTTTCTTTCTTTTTTCTTTCTTTCTTTTTTTTTCAAGCTTCTCTGAGAGGAGGAAACCTGGACATCTAAATACTAGTGTAGTTGACTGGGGGGATCAAGTGCCCCCTGGAGAGGGAACTTACCATTTCTAGGCAACTTTTTGGACCTGGTTCTGGAAAGGTTCAATGCATCAGTTTAGGGGAATACCAGAACAGGGAAGTGGGAAGGGGTGGATAGGAGAACAGGGGGAGAGAAAAGGGCATGTGGGACCTTTGGGGGGCGGGGAACCAGGAAAAGGGAAATGAAATGTAAATAAAGAATATATCAAATTAAAAAAAAAGGCTCTTCTGTACTTTGCCTGTATATTATCACCTCCATAATCAGGAGGATATGGCCACCCTGAGCTGAAGGCCCCTTCGGGAGATGCCTCTAAGTCCCCTGGATCTAGTCGACTTTGAGAGGCAAGAGACAAAAATTGGCTCCATTTTTCATGTCTATTTTNTCTTCTCCAGTGTTAGCCACCTCTCTTGGAATAGGAGGAGTGACACATTGCTCTCTTGGCCCTCTATGCTAGTAGATGTACTGAGTTATTGAGGAGTGGAGAGCTGAGGGGCTTCTGGGCATGGACTACTGGGCAGGGGTTGGCCGATTAAGGGGTCAGGTCGTCTGGCAATTGTTCCTCCTCCAGCGTCCTCAGTTGTCTGTCTCTGAATCACAGTCTRTGAGTCAGTGTCTACGAGCGTCCATCTGAGCCCCTCTTCCTCCTGTGGCCCAGGTACCCCTCCTTTGCCTTCATGCTKGATAGCACCTTCTCTTGTCTCTCCCTCTTGTATTATTTGWCTAAGCATCGGGATGTAATGTTTCCAACTCCTGGGTATCTCTGATTCTTCGGTCATGACAGCTGCACCTGGCTAGCAAGCCAGGGTGAGTCTTGTTTGCATTTCTTTGCACAAAAGGTTGAATTTATCTTCTTGATTAATGATTTTCTGCTGTGGTTTATTTATKTATCCTTTTAAAGTAACACGTTCTTATTTATTCAATACTCAGAAAATGTTTACTGAGTGSAGACTGGTTATTTCATAGCTAAAATAGCACCTGTAGAGTGCACGTCCCTCCTCTGGAGGTGTTGTTTCCCAGAGCAACAGGGAATAGAGCACTGGGTAGCGAAGGAATAAGAAGGCAAATTGAAGATGGAGTTGGGAGCCACCCTTGCTGAAAACTCAGCTGGACGCCTTTGCCTTCCTGGATTCTCACTACAAACCTCTGAGCGGTTCCGTTCATCAGGCCCTGTGTCCTCTTTAAGATTGTGACAGTTACTATTCACATAGATGATGATCTTAGTCTTGGTAACTGTTTTATCATTAAACTATCCCCCTCCCAGACACCCACACCATGTGTAGGTCACTGCACCTGCCCTGTGCCCACATAGAAAGATTTCAGATGCACTGTCAGAGAAATGGAAGACAAGAACCTAAACAAGGGGTACTGTTTAGATTAAAGTTGAGCTTTGAAAGCCGTGAGTCGTACATTCAAAGAGAACATTCTTTTTCTTTTTCTTTTCTTTTTAAAGTTATTTCCCGCCATGCATGTGGTTTCTTTTTTGGCCATTGTTTGTTTTGTAATTTTGTTTTTTTTTTTTTCTGCGTTTGAGACTCTAAGGGTTTAAATCACCAAGCTGGCCTACTTCCTCCTGGTTTTAATATTTTCTTGGTAGTCAATTTCTCTTCCATGGACTTCCCTAAGGACATCTTAGTGTTTGTTTGGCGAACTGAACTCTGAGTCACTCAGGGTCAGTGCGCTTACAAGAACCAAAAAGAAGCTTGAGTGCTGTTCAGAGGGATTGTCATTCCTATACCTTAGGTGGGAGCACCACACCCTCAAGGCCCAGGTCTCTTTTGCAGGTGAGGGCCCCACAGTGAGAGGGTGTGGTAGGACCTGCTAGCTCAGCCTTGGGCAACTTTTTCAGTATCTTGAGCTTTCTGACTGCATGGACTTCATTAAGGTCAGGGCTCACACAAGCACTTCCTGTTACTGTGYGGAAGCCTGATGGTCAGCACCCCTTGTTTAGATTCTTGTCTTCCATTTCTCTGACAGTGCRTCTGAAACCTTTCTATGTGGGCACAGGGCAGGTGCGGTGACCTACACAGGACTGGGTTCTGCAAGACTTGGGCTGTTCTACGCGTGTTAGTTGGAGAGGGCCTCAGCAGGCTCTGCTAATGTTCGCATGAGCAGGCTTCATGCAGAGAAATACGGTTTGGGGTGGCAGCAGCGGTGAGGTCGTGAGAAGATTGCTATGGGATTTATTTAGAGATACGTTAAAGGTCTTCTCTCTCTGTGGTCATTTGGGTGACAAACCGAGATTACTGCTGAGGGAACTGATGATTCAGAGTGAAAGTTCTGAAGTATCAAAGGGACCACCACCACATGAAGTTCAGCTGGCTGCAGCTGTTCTTTGCAAAGGAGGCTCTTTATCTTGTATTCCCACATAGAGAAGATATTGCTATCCCTTTTCTCCCACAATGTTCAGAGATTTTTTTTNCCTGGTTCTGGAAAGGTTCAATGCATCAGTTTAGGGGAATACCAGAACAGGGAAGTGGGAAGGGGTGGATAGGAGAACAGGGGGAGAGAAAAGGGCATGTGGGACCTTTGGGGGGCGGGGAACCAGGAAAAGGGAAATGAAATGTAAATAAAGAATATATCAAATTTAAAAAAAAAGGCTCTTCTGTACTTTGCCTGTATATTATCACCTCCATAATCAGGAGGATATGGCCACCCTGAGCTGAAGGCCCCTTCGGGAGATGCCTCTAAGTCCCCTGGATCTAGTCGACTTTGAGAGGCAAGAGACAAAAATTGGCTCCATTTTTCATGTCTATTTTTGGGGGGTCTTCTGTATATGCTTGGAGGGGTCATTTATATGCTTACCTAGATCGTTAATTTGTTGGTATTTTATTGCCTATAATCTCCAACTTGAAAAGGAAATTTAATAGAGATATTTGACAAACATATATAACTCTCATTTTGCATGTATTACAACCTTAATGAAATCTTATAAGTAGTAATTGTATATTAATATTAGTCTTGAACAATAAATTTTTAAAAACTGGTCCTAGGATTTATAATGTGTATCACCCTGAGGCATCTCAACCAACTCTCAGCATTTTTATTTTCTATTTTTAGCCATTTATTACACATATGAAATAAAATATTTTTTAAAAACCTGTTGTAGAGAAAAGTCATTATCCCTGTATCAATGTTAAATTTTATAACCTAATGAAACTTTATCTTAGGACCCTCAGTGAATGTTGTTTTATATGAACAAGTATCATTCTAAGTTTTTATGAAGCATTTAACACACCCACACATATATTTTGTTAAGCTTTAAGAAGTGAAGATTACCTTAGTTCACAAGTATGTATTTACAAGGCCTTTTAAATACCTGCATTCATACATAAGCACATACACATCACATTTTAATGTTATATCAAGCAACAAGCAAATTAAAGCAAAAAACATTTGCAAAACATAAAGCAAGAACCAAAAGAAACCTAAGTAGCCACAGGTTTGCTCCTCAGTTATTTTACAGAATTTTAGGAATAAACTGAATTTTGTTTCCCTTTGCCATAAAATAACTCAGAAATACTGACAAGAAACAAATACACAGGACAGTTACATCAGGAAGGGGAAAGTTTCCATCTCTATTCCCTGAGGGAACAAGGTCAGTTCTTGAGGGATCTGMCTTTTGTTTGTCTGCCAGACACTGCCTTTAGTACCTTTAACCTTAAAAGGTGGTCATATCCTGGGGGGCGGGATTCCTGGGGTCTTTGTTAACCTTGAGAAGCTAGTGTTCTACAGCTAAAGCTGTGGAGCCTAAGGTTCTTGTGTTATTGAAAGCTCTTAGGATATCCTAGTTATTTGGGTTAGTAGGTCTTGGGAAGTGACAGTGGAAAACCCGAGCGTAAGTCCTAGAATGGGGCAAAAACCCATTAGGGAAGGCAGCAGGAAACAAGGGTCTGCTGTACAGAGGAGACAGAGAGTTGGGATTTTGGAAGTCTACAAGAAAGAAATGTTCGAGATAGGAGACAAGTTTAGATTTGTGCCAATGGGTGCTAGTTGCCCGGTGATGTATTAGTGTTCTCTAGAGAAATTTCCTGGCTATTTTTCTTAATTGCTGAATGTCTCTGATTGAAAAGGACCATGACCCCTGTGATAGTGCTATGGACCCAGAAGTGATGGATAGCAGAGAGCTTTGCTCCTCCTAAACCTCATGGGGCTGYGTCTCTTCTCTTTGTTTTCTCTGTACGGCACCCAGTTCTGGTGGAGCAGCAGGAAGACTTCAACCTAAGACATTTAGGCCATTTCCCTTGATTCYTACAAAACAGGCCCACACTTAAGATGATACTAGAGTTTAAGATTTTAATCTACTSTCCAGATTTTCCCTCTGCCAACTCGTATTGAGATAAGACAGTATTATAGTTATATATCAGCCTGCTTCCTTGGGTTCCAGGCAAATAGAAGAGAAATTGTCTGTGATGATCCCAGGGAGAGAGGAAGAGAAGTGACTGAGCCTCTGGAGTGGAAAAGGGAATTCCTTTCTGCATACCTAAGGCCCTCAAAGTGAGCAGACTATTTGAACACCCTCCTTCCCCTCTTCAGATTCTACTTCTAAGTGTCCTTGACAGTGGCCCTGAGCATCGCCACAAAAGAATTAAAAACACAGGTCTGTACACCAGTGCTCTTGGGTTTACACCTCTCTCAGCTGGGATTTAAACAATGGCCACGTATCTCCTCTCTCTTCAAGAATTAAATCCTGTAATTATTGGGTGCAAGCCCCTGCTAGAAGTATCTCTAGGATATTCCCTTCATCTCAGTGGCATAAGGTCCCTATCACGAGAGACTGTAAAAAATAAATAATTAAATAAGGAAAGACACAAAACCAAACAAAACCAAATGCGGTCAGGTTCGCATAAGAGGTGATTGTTCGGGTGAATGACTTTGGCCTCTGTTTTAAAATCGCCATTTGGGTTAAAAAAGTACAAGTGGGTGGGATTTCCCCACACTGGATTTAATTCTCAAGGGAACATCTTAAGACTTGGGGAAATACACACATCTTTATACCCTAAAGATAGGAATGTCTGAAGCAAATCAAAAAAGAAGAGTTCAAAATGGAGTATGATTGGTGACAGAAAAGAGGAAATAAATCAGGGGTTGAAAATGTACAGATGGGTTTTACGGTTTTGGGTTTTTTGTTTGTTKKTTGTTTGTTTGTTTGTTTGTTTGGTTTTTAAGGTTTTAGATTTAGGGATCTGTTTTAAGGTCTAGCGGTCACATTTTTCCAGTTATGGAAAATACATCTGTGAGGTTCATCAATAAGAATCTAGAGCATAAGGACTCACAGGTCACTCGGGGATCATTGCAGCTCAATGCCAGAGTTTCTTTGGCTAAGAGAGAACTGGCGTCCAAAATTGAGAATTGGGATAATATGCTCTTCTAGAAGTCCTAGAGTTACCTTAGTCAGCAAAAACTACTCTTTCTGAGAGACGAGTCAGTATCCAAAGTTGCCTTGATCAAGTCAGGTCAAGCTTACTCTCTTACCCCATAGAAAAGTAGGAGGACCTTCCCTGACTAGGATGCTTGATTCGTTTCTGGAATGGTTGAGAGGAAGCCAGAAAAGAAAGAGWCACCTCTTCTGGAATACTATATTGAGAGGACAAGGAAAACTCTACTCGCCTTAAGAACCTAGGTCGACATGGGTAAGACAATGTTTTAAAATTAAAAGAACTCATTATGGAGATCTGGCATCACCTTCTTGTCTGATGCAGGTTGTGTATTGACCTTGTCACATGACAATACGGACATCCAGAAAATATTACATGGCCACAGCCATGATGAGAGGCACCTGAGACAGATGAGCATAAATGTGGCAAAATTGTCAGTGGCCTGAGTTATGTAATCCTGGTGAACCAAGGAAAGACAAGGGAGCAAGAAATTCTATAGTTTCAACCCAAGAGAGGGAAGCTCCCTTATTGGGAACACCAAGAGKCATCACCTGCACCTCATTTTGATTTCCCCTTGATTCCTGTCTCTCTGCCATGAAATAGGCAGATGGAATGGGAGTGTCCGGTGCTTAGAGATGGTGCTGTTGTCATGGGGTCACATGGAGAGACTAGGAAGTACAAAGATGCCAAGGTGACATATTGTCTCTCCCAAGGATGACATGGGAGGAGAACAGGCCTATGTGACCCTCTGTGTAGGCAGCCATTCAAGTCCCTCATAAACTCACTTGTTATTTGTTAACTCCCGTTTAAAGTTTCTGCAGCCTTGGGTGGCACTTCCACACAGTTAGAAAGTCAACCGCCAAAGGACCACCTGATCTAAAGTAGTGTCAGCACCCTTGATTTTGGCCAGCAGTCTTTTGGCCCAAGCTCGCCAACCACTTGGTCTGCTCTCTTCTTTGTCTCTAAACTTGATTCAAATTTTTGCCCAGCTTAGAGGGACTGGTGGTAGCGAAGGGAAGAAGAAGGAATTCCTTGCACAGAGAAAGAAAGTAAGGATTTTTTTTTTTTTTACATTATTACTTACTTCCCTTCACATGGCCATCAGCAACAGCCTTGTGAAGAGAAGTCAAGATAAAAAAAGGCATTACATGCACACTCCATGTCTGGCTTCCAAGCCCAGGAGAAAGAACCCGAGAAAGAAAAATGACCTTTCTTTCTTCCAAGAAGGCATGGCAGTGTAGGAAGAAGATCTGGAACAAGACAGAGAGCCAGAGCCAGGAGACTGAATCCCCCAGAGGCAGCTGAGCCAAAKACTACTGGCCAGAGGCCCTAGCCACCAACAGCTGACCCGAGGCGGAGAAGAGAGTTGTGTCCTCGGGATCGTCTTAGGTGGCCTTCCCTGTTGCCACCTGTTACCAAGGAAACTTTGGCTTCCCTGGTAGAATCAGTCCAGTTAGGAAAATCCTAGGAAAATATATATAATTGGTTGTCAAAATATTCTACAGGTGGGACATGGAATGGAAAATCGGAAGCAGACATCACATCTACCTAGTATTGTGAGAAAGTGTGCTCACATGTGTCCAACCATTGCCTCTTTCTGCTCTGTTCTTTGAACATTTCAGTGAAGTAACTGTTAATCCTCTCTGTTTTATAGACTTGGGAAAGGGCT